>OZ059786.1:10834461-10945605 GCA_964057025.1 Standfussiana lucernea | reverse complement strand
GTTTGAATGGCTACTAAAAAGCGGCCGTGCAGTATATAGAGCTAACGTTCTAAAATTTCCAGTATAGTATCGTTATTGGATTGGTACAGGTGGGCACACAATGCTTGAACAAGTTAATAATAAACTTATAATTTTCGTGATAAAAATATTAGGTAACTTGTTTTTTCTTAAACTTCCGAAATTATTAACATAATAATTGCACCTGTATTAACAAATACATTTATTTGTCAAAATATTGCAAAAAGTTGTTACAGAAGGTAGGTAATTATTATGTCCTTAATTTCTGCTGCTTTCAGCATACAAATCAGTGTCCAAACCTTGGCAAGAGTTGCTTAACCTGGATCGATAAAGTAACCCATCTGTGGCCAAACCATGGGGGATTTGGGCATCACTTTATCCATCAACATCGGCAAGTTTCTTACTAATGTATAACATCGGGTAAAATTAGTTTTCAGCTATTCCGACTACACTACAATTATGACCTATCACAGAAATCGCGTAAGTGGTTACTAACTAAAATTAAAAAATCAATATCTTTTGCGTCTGTAGGTCGATTTGATGAAAAAAACGCTAAATGTTACTCACAATATTGCTTCTTATTTTTCAATATTTCAATTTTAAATACAATTAGTGGTTTTTACGTGATGCGTACCCAAACGAACAAACAAACCGAAAAACCGGCAAACGGACAAACATTCTGAAAACTGTTTTTTGACGTTCTATTATTTATTCCCATACCTTCCAGTAATTTTTTTTTGCAAAAATCTGTAATGTACAGACACGGCAAGTCTACAATTTTATTATACGTATAGATCTGCGATTGTATGACATATTTGTTGCTGTAAAAGCTCGAACGAGAAGACCAACTCCCGAAAATTTACTAGTAAAGCCTAAGATTTACTAACATATACCTATATGGGCTTTTACAGAAGGCAATATAATTGTTATTTATATTTAGTAAAAAAAACTCATTCTTATATCAATGTAGGTATTATCTCCTATATTCATCAATCACCTCATTTTTACATTTTTAAATATGTCGGAGAAAGCGATAACTTTTAAACATCAAGTTGCTGATTTGACCATTGTAGTAGGGGTAAACGCCGTGACGTCAGATGTTGTTTTAATGGCGGCACGTGGACAGAGTCGTTTTGTAGAGTGGGGATTGTGCCGAGATCACTTTTGCTCGGAACTCCAACCAAGTCACTCCTTCAGAACGAAACTGTCGGTTTGCCCATTTTGTGGAGATTATTTGTTAGTGTTATTTAATGTAAATTTGTGTTAAATAATAAACTGTGATTTTTGTGTACCGAAACCGAAACTATTATTTTAACATTTCATCATGAACCCGGTACCACCGAACCCTAATGACAACGGCGCTATCGCTCAGCCATCGCTTACGCCGTCAAATAGATCTTGAAAAAAAAAACGTAAAAATAGTGGTCCGCCGGTATTCGAAGCAGGGTGCAAGCTACCGGTGGTTAGGACTCAAGAGACAGGGACCAATGTTATTGTTACTTAGTAATGTTTTTTTTTTTTTAATTTTAATTAGTCATTAACTAATAAATTATTTTAAGAGTAAAAAGATAATACAGTAGTTTTTTTCACTGCTAAACTATTGTGTTCGCACCTGTACGAAACCATTAAACACAATAACGATACTATACTGGAAATTTTAGAACGTTAGCTCTATATACTGCACGGCCGCTTTTTAGTAGCCATTCAAACTTGGTCGGTTTATCCATGTTTTGCGGAGGTTCTGGTATTTTTATTATTCCTCTTTAATTATTTAGTGTAGGGAGCTGAAATTTTGCATGTGAAAAGTTCCATTAATACACTGAATATCGGAATATGTTGCATTTGGTTTTCCATTAAAAAGTCCTACAAACGGATGTCATACAATATACTGGTCCAGTCGTAGTAAATTATGCCATTGCTCATTAATTACAAAGAGCACATAAATGAAACTTGGCAAGACAGTGTAGACCCTTACAAGATATAAATAAACGTTATAAGTTAGGCTCTAGAGTTCCTATTTGAAGTACTGGGACCTAATAACCTTATTATACTTTTATGTGTATATCTTCTGAACAGTATGCTTTTTTCAAATTCTGTTTTCACAAACATTACACACAAATTCTAAGCAACGTGCGTAAAAAATTACAACCATGCACTAAACCGTTTTGTATGATTTTCATCAGATAGCCAAACGTCAGCGCAGCGGAAACTTGATTATCTTCGCAGTTTTATGACACACAAATTTCATTTAAACATACACATTTACCTCTCGGTACACACTAATTATTGCATGTATTTTTTTTCTTGTACGTCCTTAGGAAAAAAAAAGTGCCGCTAGGACGACGTAGTTCCAGCGGAAACAGTTTTTGTTGAATAGCTCCCCAATGGTTGGATGCACAAATTTGTACTTACCATACACAATTACACGACGTCATACACTAAATATCTGCTAAACTGATATGATGAAATTCGTCATTTTTCCGCTGCGACTACACACACTGCTGAGACAGGGGCCTTTTGGCCTCGTACAGGACCAATTTAGTTAGTCTTATTTGATTTTTTTCTCAAGAGTACTTTTTTAAGTATATAATCTTCTTTTATTGTTAATTTAACCATTTTGTTTTGTCCAGTACGAGACTAATAAATACTTTTCTTTCTTTTTTTTTAATAACCAACGAAAAATTTCCATGTGGGTTTCAGAATGACATACTGAATACGTGGTAACCGTTTTAGCGTCGGTGTCCATTCCACCCTGTATATGACGGTGTCTTGTACACACTGCGGACTCTATACTCTACCATACACCGACTCCTAAATTGTTATTGTAGGTATACGCTGTTGACCGCTGGCAGGCCGACTAAGAATCTACACAGAACACAGCAATTAAGCCCTACTAGACAAGTTCTTACTAATTAATAAGTTCAAAGTCCCATACATCAACTCTGCGCAACTTGTAGGCTTGGAGTGGTGCTTCCCGGTGCAAACGCAATATATAAGGGTCGAGCAGGCGCATGCGCTTCTTATCCGGTCCCTCGAATACGTGCTCGATTGGTAAGTATTCATCACCTGAAGTCTGGTAACGAGAAAAGTCGTGTTCGAGTCGAGTCGACCCATCAACAATATGATATACACGAGAGCGGAGCGTGTGTTAGAACAGATATATTTTTTTTGTGTGTGGATATCCTCATGGATTTCCTCCGCTCTGGGGTGGGCGATGGACTCAGTGAGATTCGGATTTAAACCACACGGTTTATTTTGACTACCTTTGGCCAAGGTCCTGAACTACTTGCGCAGTTCGTCACGCTTACCCAGCCAGGTATTGGCCCGCATCACCGTCTGCAGCCGTACTCGAAATCGAGAACCCACTTTTTCTACTGACACCTTACACAGTAACCTGAAGACATCTCCAGCATACCGAGCAGTCCCATGCAAGCTACGATATGTGGGTTCAATTGCACAGACAGACTTTAGAGTTTTTTTGCCACCATAAGGTAATATAATGATAGTAAAACCAAGAGACCCAATTAACTTGAACCAAGAAGCATGTTGCGCGATAATGAGTAGGGCCTATAATACTCAGCTGTGGGTGGAATATTAATGTTAATGATGGTGAAATTATGCCGTACATTATGATTATATAGTCTGTTAAAGGTAGTACTATTGTTCAAAAACTACTAATTTTGGCAATCGTACTTAAAGTCCATCGTCATTTTCGAGTCTCGAAACGAAGCAGGAAAACATCGTAAGAAGAACGCAAGTCTTAGAACTAAAAACCAGCCAGCACTAGGACCACGTGGTGGGTATAGCCCACTTCCACTCACATAGATGAGGTCTGGAACATTTGTTCACTGTTAGCCGTTACCCGTTTACTGTGAGCCCTTTGTTTACTATTTACGAGCCGGGTAACTACTCACCTCAGGCTCGCAGGCTAGTTTGACAGTAACTGCCAGTTTTTTGTTGCAGTCTCGTAGCACACTGTGCTTGAAGAGTTCCTCTCTTTCGAAACGTAACATATCACTGTAAGGCTCAACGCTTTCTTCCTGTGTGTTTCCTTTCTGAAATATTTCACTAAAACATAATAAAAATTGTGTTTGTCCCGTCTGAGACCAATGCATGACTATATTACTTCCTCAGTCGGGTAAAAAGACGTTGTTTTTTTAACTTCAAATTAAAGCCGAGCTGACTGCTATATTATAAGTAAGTTGATTGAAGGTGCGTACCTCGTCTTACCCACCCACAAGTAAACCAGTAAGTTGCCAACGATATTATTAACTGTTTTTTTTTAATTACTGTTACCCAAAGTATGTGAAGAAAACGAATAAATTCGAATATAAGTGTCTAATTACACAGTAGTTTTATAAAACCCGATGGGTAGGTCCCGACTATAACGGTATCGTGAAAATCACTTACAGTTTCACAATTGATGAACACAGCCCTTACTTCAACAAGAGGACTATCTTCAGGCCTCGCATTCTCTTCGGTTTCATCGAATGCTATCGATATGTTCAGTTGCCCTAAAACTATGCAGTAAAATAGTGCTATCCTGAGAACAGAAACTATCATTCATTTTGGAGTCTGCTTATTCAGCATATTGTTACGTGTAATATATTTGTACCATTTATCATTCTCCATGTTATTTTGTGTAAACCGAGTCAATCAATCAGAAATCATTGTTTTATTAATACTTATCAATTGATGACAAGACGACAGAAGGAAGAAGGGCGTCAATTTCAAAAAGAATAAAAATCAGTGACACTGCTAAGTTTTTGTCTGATTGTGAAAAAAGTCGTATCAATAAAACGAGTGGAGTGTATAAAAACAAAGGAGATCGGAAGCGGTCCAAGTGGCGTCGGTGAAGGCCTATATTTTCTTAATGCTGATAAACAGAGCATATCTTTTTGTTATGGCGCCAAAATGATTGCTCTATGGAAAATAAAGTTATTGATCATTTAAAATGAAATATGTAATTAACGATCGAGAAAAAAGTTAAACACCATAATGTACAATTACCGACAGCAAAATCTTCTAATTCAAGACATATAGGAGGCGTCGGTGATTGAAGAACACCTCATTTTAAAGCTTGTTAGAAGAGTTTCTTTTCTTGTTAAGGACTTGAGCAAATCGGCGCCGGGAGACAAAAGTTAAACGCCATAATGTACAATTACCGATAGAAAAATCTTCTGGCAAACAGATCGTTTTCAACTCATAATAACGAATGCGACCAACTGTGAACTTCGACATGCAATGAAACATGTCTGCTTCCCCTCTAGGGATTATAGTCACAAAGATTTGTCTCCAGGACTTGGCAAACAGATCGTTTTCAACTCATAATAACTAATACGACCAACTGTGAACTTCGGCATACGATGAAACATGTCTGCTTACCGCTTTAAGGATTATTGTCGTGAAAATTTGTCTCCAGGACTTGGCAAACAGATTGCTTTCAACTCAAAATAACTAATGCGACCAACTGTGAACTTCGGCATACGATGGAACATCTGTGCTTACCCCTTTAAGAATATGGTCGTGAAGATTACAATGATGTTTATCAGTGATGGAGGCTTCATACTGCCCATACTGATAAATACCGCTTGTACATAATAATCTACCTTGTATTGCTTCTACGTAAATAAAATGAAGAATCCGATTTACAAAAAGCATTGTTTATACCCTTTTTTTAAGCGATTTCCATGAGCTTTGGTAATTAAAAAGTATCAAACACAACAAGTGATTTGAGTATTCTAAAATCAAAAAAGCTTCTTGGACCAGAGTCTATAGAAGTCGGCCCGATCTCCTTTGTAGTTTATTAGAATAGCACCTATTTTTAGGGTCAATTCAGACAGGACGGAAAATTCTTCGCGCAGGCTCGAGCCTCCTCTGGTCGCAATTCATACCAAGAGCGGAAACGCGCTTTGCACCTCGAGATTAGGCTCAAGCCCGCGCATAGTCGAGCGCGTCAACGCAAACCTACGCTTAAAAACAAACCAGGGTTACCCGCGTTCGCCTCGGATTATCGCTAGATGCAACCACAAACATAAATAAAAACTTTTTTGCAAAAAAAAACCGACTTCCAAAGAAAACACTAAAAAAGTGGAAAATAACTTTACTTTCGGAAGTCGGTGACTATTGTTTGTTTCATTGACTTTTTTGCCACCGACTTCCGAAAGTAAAGTTATTTTCCACTTTTTTAGTGTTTTCTTTGGAAGTCGGTTTTTTTTTTGCAAAAGTTTTTATTTTACCCTTTTTAGTTGTGGTATCACACACAAATCTTTGTCAAGTATCAATTTCGCAATTTCTTTTACTTGGATGACATTTTTCCCAGTTATTTTGATTTCAAAACCAAACTGCTGAACCGATTTTGATGAAATTTCTATGGGACCAATCGGGAAGTAGATCCATTCAGATAAAAGAAGAATTTTTCAAATCGGTTCATAAATGACGGAGATATGAGGTAACAAAAACAAAAAAAAAAAAAAAAACATACAACCGAATTGAGAACCTCCTCCTTTTTTTGAAGTCGGTTAAAAAATACGAAATCGTCAAAACACTCAAAACTTAGTAAACAACATTGGAAGCGCAAGCGGCATTACGTGAGCACGATAGAACTTACTCGCGCGGTCTCGTGTACCCTCGGGCAATCTCTTTGCTCCTCCCGAGCAAAGAGTAGAATACTTATACCAACTCCGCAGCATGCGCGAGGCTACGCTTGATGTCCGCGTCGGTATTCGTACAATTTTCTGGTAATACGGTCTGCTCTACTCGTAATACTTAGTCCGGTTCAACGTAGCCAGTAAATTGCTCCGGTCTTTTTTTGTTCTGTCTGAACTGATCCTAAGTTATGGCAGAGGTAATTGAGTTTCCATGATTTATAATTACTAGAGCCTATGCTAGCCGCGAGACGAGGCGGGGAGGGGTGTATGCGTTACGACCTGCAAAACCTCTGTTCGTGTGTCAGCATCGCAGCGTCGCTGCAGCGCCGTAGCAACGCCGCAACGCCGCCGCCGCACCGTCCGCGTGCATAGGCTCTACACTTTCCAAATACTTTTTAAACATTGATACATCTACACTGGGTCTATAATAATAGAAAGACTTGAATTTTAGATTCACTTTTCATTTATTACACTTGATTCATCAGATAATAAGTTTAATATTAAGATCACAGTTTAAATGAGAAAAGGAAATAATTATTACCCTTTCAAAGGTTTCCACAACTTTATATTAAGTATCATTAAGTTATATAACAAAATTACCGCAAATGATCCTTTGCTCATTTAAAAACTATATTAAAAAAAAATCAATAATCTTAATTCAAGAAATTCACAAACATCTATAATATCTTAACTTAGGCTGGATCACATTGAATTTATATGTTATACAAAAAGTAAGTTATACATTGTTCGTAACTTTCGAATCAATTATAATATTATACGATGTGAGAACTACATGAATCAAGTATGGCCCTGTTAACGAACATGAAGCTACGAGTGATAATATTCATAAAACAGCCAGTCGCAATCAGTCGTAGCTCCATACTGACGTATAAAAAGACCTAACCAATTAGGAACATTTGCATCAATATCATTACATAATAAATATACGTCGTCAAATAAAGTGATCATTTAGAATAAAAATGTCAACAAGTGTTGGTTAGATCTCTTTTGTTGTCGCTTTATTACAATACACTTCAATAATTTTTAAAACTGTAGCATAGAAATAATTAATAAGCACTTATTTATACACTTGGCTTATGTATGTCAGAACATTGATGAAACTACACATGCACTGCACTTCATGTAATTTAAAAGATTATTAGCAATCACTTATAGATGTAGTACTATTATTTATTTCAGGCATTGATTATAATGTTAATGTCATAATTGTTTTCACTGAATAACCATTCCTGTGATAACAAAATGATAAAAACACTTTTAGGTTTCATGAGATCTAAATAGCAATAATAAAAACAGGTAACAAAATTGGACTCTCAACAAACAAAAAGGCTCAATTTATAGTCGCCTAGACTTTAAAAACAACTTCGTAATAAGGATATCGTAAAAACCGGTCTACACACTTACTAACTAAATCAAATACGGAGTTTCATCTACGGTTGACGTTAAAATACTTATTTAGGCGTTTAAATTATATGTTCCTACGACTCTGGATCCGTGGACGCGTACGTGGCGGCTTTACTCGTCTGAAACAACACATACCGAGTTACGTGACGACCGACAAACAACTATTTGGCGAGGATCGTATAGGATACGATGCTCCGTGGCTTCTGCATAAAGTACCGGCGGCCCGTTAATACTCGTCGCCTGGGACAGAGGCACACCCGGCGGCCGTGCCGCCGGCATAGTGTGTAGCAGCCTGGAGACGATAGAACAAGAATGGAATCTTTTCATCGTGGTTGTAAAACTATGATTAGCATTTACATGGCGGAAGGAGACTCAAATGAAATAATAAAGGCTGTGGCCAAGTCAAAAACTTATATTGTGCTTATAAAAGACGAATAACAGAGAAGAGTACAGAAAGTAAGAACCCCAAAAAGAACATTGTTCATTGGTATAAGTGAAGGAATGCTTACCTCACAACTGTCATAGAACTGCATGGCGGTCTCGTTGTCGTAGAAGTTGACGGTGACCGTCTTGTCTACGGGGTCGTTGCTGGTGTAGTCCGTGCCCGACCATATGCAAGAGTCGCCGCTCATCTGATACAAACAAAACTGTGAGTCACTGGTTCCTATTTCAATTGGCAGGATGATGAAGGTCATTTACGCTCAACGCTCTGATTGTTGCCCTCAGCAGTCATTTTGTCGGCTGTCATATTGACGGAGTTTGCCTATTAATATTAGCTATGCGGACGACATGGTGCTGCTGAGCGCATCGGTTTGTGGCATGAGAACATTATTGCGGATCTGTGAGACATGCTGAAGAACACGGTCTTAAATATAATGTGACGATAAGTCAGTTCATTGTTTTTGAGGCGGGCTCTAAATGGCCTATAGCAGTATTTCCCATCAAACTGTATGGGGTTCCCTTGGACTATTTCAAATACTTAGGGCATTTAGTGATAGCCGGTCTCAGCGACGACGCTGATATCGAGAGGGAGAGGGCTTTGGCTGTTAGAGGTAACATGATAGCTTTCTGGTTTGCGCAGTGTTCCAGGGCGGTCAAGCAGACCCTGTTCTGTACCTCGCTTATTGTACCTCTCTGTACACATGCAGCCTATAGGTGAATCACACCCAAAAAGCATACGAGGCCCTCCGCGTCCAATATAACAACGCATTTCGAGCGCTGCTGGAGCTGCCGCGACACTGTAGTACCTCGGACATGTTCGCCGTCGCTAACGTCGACTACTTTTATGCAACGATGCGTAAGCGGAGCGCCTCCCTGGTGCGCGGCAGCTCTAACAGCGTGCTGATGATGATAGCCGACAGGCTCGACTGTTCTTACATAAGACGCTGCAGTGACTTGGACGTCACTTACAGTCGTCGATAGTGGGACAATATAGGGTACAAAAAAAACATAATAAAAACTAAATGTGACTTTTAAACATGGAAGAATGTCACAATAGGGAGGAAGCCTGTAATACTCAGCAGTGGGTGCATCAATATTGAATAATGATGGTGAAAAGAAACTGAGCAAAACTGTTTGAATCATACCTGGAACTCAGTATCAGTGTATATGAGCATATCTGCGAGTATTTCTCCGGTGGCGGCGTCGGTGACCAGGATCTTGGGCGAGTAGATCTCCTGGTCGAACAGCACTTGAATGTGTGCGTTGGAGCAGGTGGTCTCGTTGTGGCCCTGGCGCACTATCGCCTCGCCGTCGCATATGTAGTATGCTGCTGATTCTTCTTCGTCCTGTAACAAGTTTTATTTTGTTACCCCATTCCCTACATCAAAATTGTTACCCAGCTCTTTCATAATGTCGTTGATTATATGGGTACATTGGCGGTGTTATCGCTAAAAGTGATATCTGCCACCATTCGATGGACTGAACGAACTTCTTGGTGTAATTAGAGCAACTTAAAGGTCTTTGGAGTGCGATATTCAATCATCATGCGTTTGTTTAAAGTGCATATTGTATTGACAATTATCTCAGCCTAACTGTCTAGTATGGCTAACAAGTGGAAGCAATTCTTAAAAAAATGTACGGTTTACGGCAAAGAAACAATACTAACCTCATTATAATATCCATCATAATCGTAATCCTCCTCCTCATCATCATGCTCGTGGTCTTCCTCGGACTCCTGGAAGTGAACTTGTTTGAACACTTCGTTGACTGACGAACCCGTGTCGTCACCTGTGTTACCCGCCGCTTCTTGTCCCGACGCGATTACCGATGTTCTTTGGAACACTGCAGCAGTCATTGCATTGTCTGCACGAGCACTCTCTTGTAAATGTTTTGGTAATCTTAGCTTGGACACGGTGTTCTCAACGGCGAGTTCTGCTTCTTTCTCTTCTTTTATGGCTTGGGCAGCAGATGCTTGTAATTTCTGTAGAAATGGACGTAATGAAACTAGGCAATATGTATATTTGCTTTGTCAATAATAGTCATGTCATGGTCGCTTTGTAAATTGCGTTTGCGTAGATTATATTAATACTTTGCACATATTTAAGTGCAAAGTATGCAGCACTACCGTAAAGCTTATCAGTCAAAATGGTCACAGTCATTGTCGTTGATTATACGAAAAAAATACGCATAAATAGTCCGCGTGGTGTATTGCGGCTCACTCCCTTTTAGAGAGGCCTGTCTCAGGAATGGGAACATTATATGCTGATTACGCTATTCTCTAGATAAATAATAAAATTCCTTACCCTGACACATTCAACGATCTTATCATGAAAGGTGTTGGCCTGGTCTGCGGTCTTAAAGCGCACGGCGAGGGTCTCCTGTTCGCCGGCGGAGTTCTCGGCGAAGTTGCGTCCCGCCCACGTCCAGGCGCGGTCAGAGTTCTTCATCGGTAGCAGTTGAAGGTCCATGTATAGCAGCATGTTCAGCACCGCTTTGTGTACCTGATGATGGACCGACACGTTACAATTTGATACCTTGTTTAAGTCAGTCAAGAGTGTACGGATTCGTATTTTCCCGTAACTCTATCCCTTTCTGTTGCACAGAATCATCCTTCACTAGATCGAAAAAGAAACCCCCAGAGATTAGGTCCGCCGAAGTCGAACACTACCGACACTTGAACGAATCTAGAAAGAAGAATGAAGGTAGCATAGGTTTGGGTAAGCCCTAGTTCTGACGTCGACTTTTATTTTATCTTGTACGATTGATTGTGCGGAACTAACAATATGCCATGAAATTACTGGACACGAGATTTTTTGGGTTTTTCTATCAGGAATTCCTCAGTAGCAACCACGTATTGTGGATTTGTGCCCGGTTGATGGCAATAGGCTCGCCACATGGACGTAAACATAACCGGCGAAATGTGGGTGTACTATTAGGTACACCTCTGCCTAACCCTTCATGATGTTAAGTTAAGATTTAACAACATGCATTCCCCTGGTACTGAAAAGGTTATAAGGTACACATACCTGTTCACGACGCTGTAGCAGTCGGTAAGTCTTTCTCTCGCCGTGGAACAATATTTTCATTTCACCGACACCTCGTTCTTTCCACTCGTGCGACTTCTCGTCGTAACGGTACAACTTGCATCGCTCGCCATATATTTTTTCCTTAAATTAACAGACAAGTTACATAACTGTGTTGTAAATATTTCGGCAGTAATATTTAGAATAAAACTGATTTATATTATTTGAAAGTAGTTGTAAGTTGTTGCCGAAATATAAAACTGAGTATTGTAAGGGGTCGTCCTTTATTCACGCGAGGTTTGAGCCGAGGGGGAGGGGGTTATATAAAATCACGATTAATCACGATGGAGGGCATAATGTAACAATTGACAATCACGTGTATTATTTTTTCGTGGGACGAAAAATTTGAATTTGATGTATGACTTGTAAAATATTTTTTACCAATAATAAATTAAACACCCAAACAAGCCATTTTTGGTCTAAAAAACCCGAACAAGCGATTTTTTCTCTTAAATATCCGTTTTTTTTTTCGTTAAAAGCAGTTTCTGAAACTATGTTTTTTTTTTCAAAAATAAAAAATACACGTGATACTGGGAGAGGGCAGGATGGGTAGGCGTAAACTTCACGACGTATCACCAAGGGGGATATAAAAGTGGTTTTAATTAAATCGGTGTATGTAACATTTAAAAAAAGATTAGTAGTATGTGTTTTTTATGATAGTGATAGTTACCTCATCCTCCTCTCCTGTGGTGACCACAATTTTGTCGGGCAGCGGTACAATAGGCTCGTAGTGAGGGTCGTACTCCTCGTCAGCGCCTGTGGCGTCCTCGCCGTCACCTCTCTCTTTCTTCGACTTGTCTCCAGAATGATTTCCAGGTTCAGCAACAAATAGCTTTTGCCCGGCTCCCTCCCATTTGAAATCAGGTTGTTCTACAACAAAAAAGACAATTGTTTAAATAAGCACTCATAGTTCAGCTGTAATGGCGAGGGACAGTATCGACGGCTAGTATTATAATAGCCAAAAGTTTACATAGATTTAATTGACACATTGACATGGCAGGCTTGATATAAAAAGAGCTGTAAAATAATTGTAACTTACTTTGGATAGTTTTGATACCGAAGCCAGGCCCAGTGACAGATGACAAAGCAGCAAATGACAGACTGTTGTCAACACTGAATGGTGTTTCTTTCTTCTCAGGCACTTGGTCAGCATCAGTGTCCTTAGGCTCAGAGTCCCCACCAGTATTTACCGCAACTGGCTCTTCTTTCTTCTTTTCCATATTTGCAGCTGTGCTCAATGCAGGAGCATGGTCTGCTGTCCCAAATATTGATTTACCACTTCCGAATAGGGAATTTTGAGACGACAGGGAACCAAATGCCGACATGCCAGCTGACCCAAATATGCCAGTATCGATTTTGGGTTGACTGTTCGCTAAGGCACCGGGTCCGAAGATACTTCCTTGATTTACATTAGTAAATAAGTTTTCGGATTTATTATCATCTCCGAATACAGATTTGACAGAACTAGTTTGACTATCAGGCTTCGTATTAGCAGCTGGAAATTCTAAAACAGATCTATTAAAAGACATTCCCTTGTCACTGTTCGCTGTTGGTGGTATCTGTTTTGGGTCACTAAAAACGAATTTGGTGGGTGCTGTTCCGAAGTTGGAATTAGATTCGAGTTGATTCTCATTCGCAGTGTTAAGATTGCTCAGCTTTGGCGTGGCAGGTAGAGGATTCTTAGCGCCTGATGCCCCTAGAGAGTCACCACTGCTAAATATGGATGCAGCCTTATTTTGTGGGGTTCCAAATAGCATGGTCTGTTCTCCAAATCCTGAGAATATACTAGGTTTCTGAATGAAAGTATTTTCCTTGTTGGTTGTATTACTACCAAAGCTGCTCTGGGAAGATGTCGATGTCGGTGTTTTTGCATTGGACGCAAGTGACCCCAGTGGAGTGCGGAATATAGATGTATCTACCGTTTTTTCAAAATTAGATGGAGTGCCATAAATTGAATTAGTAGGACTTTGGAAAAGAGGTGTGGTTGTTTTCACAGGTGTGCTTGCACTAGCCAATGATGCTTTTAAAGTTGCGGCTATTGTGATAGGCTTTTGTTCTACATTAGTAACGTTTGATTCAGAAGTTAATGTTATATTTTTGTCACTCGATGAAGTTTGTGGATCAGTTCCGCATGCACTGGACTCATCACTGTCGTGGCATCCACGACATCCCTGACAAGGTTCCTTGCTTTTATAAGTAAAGAAGTTCTCCGGCAGCATGAGTTCCTTGGCTTTTTGTTTTTCTTCTGTCGTAGCTTGTATTTCACTGACAAACACAACATCGTCACTTTCGTCTTTCTCCTTCTTGTCGATCTGTTCTTTCTTACTGATGGGTTTTCCTTGTAGAGCATTATCAATTGCATCTTTAAATTCTGAAGCTACCTCCTTACTTTTGAACCGCAAACAGAAATGCTCTAAGTTTAGTTCACCTTCACTGAAGTCATTGACGATAAATTGCCAAGATTTCTCATCTTTTACATTGTATATAATCTCAGGAGTCAAAGCATGATTCAAACATATTTTAAGGACCTGTTCCCTTCGCATAACAACCCTGCAAAATAAAACATTTAATATAAATTTACAAGAAAACTAAATTATGGACTAATAAGAAAAATGAATAAATATATAAAAAATCTAAAATATGATCTTTAGTTTACCTTAATTTCCCAGTTTCCTTGTGTTTCAGTATTTTGACGATTCCTTTTCCGCGTTCTTTCCATTCACCTGATGCAAATCTGTATAATTTTGCTAATTGACCATAAATTTCAGTTTCATTTTCTTCGCCAGTTACGACTTCAACCTAAAACAATTTGAAATAGTTAACATGTATGTGAATGATTATATGGCTAGAAAGGGGGTGACTGCTGTGATGACGAGTAATAGAGAAGTATGGAAGTAGAATACATGCTGTGCCAACCCCAAATAAATTGGGATCAAAATTATTTTATTTCACATAGGCCTACATGGGCAGTTAGACAAGAAAGGGTTAGTCTTTTCCTATGGAGAAAAACGGGCAAGAAACTCCATGGTTACTCTTTGACAGGAGATTGATGATGATGATAACATAATAGTAAAAAAAAACCTCATGGTTCAGACAGCAATTCTTAATTGCATCATAGAAGCAGTTGGCCCAAACGGACCATATACAGTAACACAATTTTAAAAGAAGAATGATAAATCAGGGGAAGTGTAAAAAAAATCTTACCTTATCAGGCAGGGGGATCACAGGTGTGAAGGGATGGTAGCATTCATCTTCTGCAGCATACTCATTGCCATCACTGTCATCTCCATCTCCTTGGCTATGTGGTGATTTCGCTGGGCTTTTACCCTTGTTTGGTGTTTTTGGTTTGAATACAAAATCAAATGTGCCACTCTCTTTGAACCCAAAAGATACATTAGAGGAACTGTCTGTCTGTGGTGTCGGCAGCAGTGCTGGTTTTAAAGGAGTACTTAGTTCTTCATTCTTTTTGAAGCTAAAGTCAACAGCCTGACTTTCAGTGGTAGCCTTTAGTGCATCAAACACACTATTAATAGCTGGAGGTTTCTGAGCCCCAAAGGCCACAGGGCTTGCTGATGTTTCAAGATTATTTGATGGTACACCAAAACTAAATTTGTGTGCACCAGTGCCATCAAATATAGAAGAAGTCCCTGCATTTGGCTTCTGGTCATTTGCTGCTGGTGGAATACCAAAACGGAATTGTGGTCCAAGTGAGCCAGTACCAAATATAGATGTTTTATTGTTAACTTCTGAAGTTGGTGCACTGGGTTTAGATAGGTCCGCTCCAGTACCAACTGACTGTCCCTGGGTCGTAACTTGGAATACCGAAGTGGACTTTTCTTCATTACTTGTAGTTTTAGGAGGTATACCAAAGTTAAACTTAGGTGTATTATCGGAAGTAGGTTTAATAATCGTCTTTGCTTTTGTTGGATCTTTGGGACTGTTACAAGCACTGCAATTTTCTAGACTGGGATCGTTTCGCACTAAGCAATCCTTGCATTCCCAACTACCTGGCTTGGGTTTGAATTTATCTCCCCACCCTACAGTGGCTACCGGTTTGGGCTCGGTATTCGTGTTTGTGGCAGCAGCAGGAGCAGCACTAGTAGTGGAGCTGTTCGGTTTTGGTGTATCACAGCATGCGCACTTAGCGAAACTTTCCAGATTATTTGTATAACATGCATCACAATGCCATGATCCAGGTTTAGGTTTATACTTGTCTCCAAATCCAGTTTGATTGTTTTGTTTTGCAGCATTCTTTTCTTCCTTTGCTGCCTTTGATTCGTCTTTGATTTTAGATTGTGCAGATTTAACAGCTTCAATAAATTCATCACACAACTGAATATTTTTAAATCGTAAACAGAAAGTCTCAGCTACCAATTCTCCTTCCGAAAAATCTTTAGCACACCAAGTTACAGCTTTATCCAAATTGGGCATTTTTTGGAACACCATTTCGTTAGTAACTGCGTGATTACAACACACCTTCATAATTTGTTCACGCCTCATCAGCAGTCTTACTTTTTGGATATTATCTTTATGAACAAGTAATTTAATATTACCGAGGCCGCGTTCTTTCCATTCTTTGGCAGCAACGTCAAACCTTAAAAGTTTAGCGCGGTGTTCAAACAGCATAGTCTCATCTTCTTCGCCCGTCTTCTGATCAACTAAAGCAGGCAAAGGCACTACCGGCTTGAATTCAACATTCGGTTCATATTCTTCTACGTGGTCGGAAGTGTTTAATTTAGTTGATTCCGAAGCTTGCAAGTCATTATTAGTGCTTTTACTGTCGGTGGAAGAAACATTCCCAAACAAATTAGTGAATGGAGAAGTTGTGGTAGTTTTAAAGGATAATCCACTAAATACATTAGGCTTACTAGAAGCAACTTCTTGGGAGTTAGTGTCAGGCTTTACATCATCAGAAACAGGTCTGAATGTTGGTGTGCTGCTAAATGTGAAGCCACCCACCACAGCCTTAGCTGGTGTCGACTGGGAGGTGCTGTCTTTATTATGAGTAGTCAGCTGGCTGGAAATTATTTTAGGAGCCGCTATTTTAGAATCATCACTTTTAGGTGTAACTGGACTTAAACTTTTACTCAATATAGATTCCTGTCTTGCTTTCTCAAAGGTTTTATAGAAATCTTGAGCTATATCAGCTGTTTTAAAACGAATACAAAACTTTTCCAAGACCACAGTTTCATCAGCAAAATCATTTGCAACCCAAAAGTAGGCTTTAGTTTCATTCATCATTTGTTTTATTTCCATTTCTGCAGTAATGATATGATTAGCACAAATCTTATGTACTTGCTCTCGTCTCATAAGGACTCGTACTTTCCCTGTGGTATTGTGTTTCAGTAACTTCATTTCACCAAGACCTCTCTCTTTCCATTGTTTATCGATAAAGCGGAATAGTTTAGCTCTAGCGCTGAATATCACATATTCATCTTCTTCGCCCGTAGTTACTTTCACTTCAGCAGGTAGAGGTACAATAGGCTTAAAATCCGGACATGGGTCATAATTGTCCACAGATGTATTGCTTTTTTCTGATAAAGTTCTTGACTTATTAAGACTGGTGTTAGGAGAATACCCACCAAAGTAAGGTCCATCAACAACAGACTTTGAAGTATCAAAAGAGTCACTGCCCACTTTAGGTGCAGCTATTGCAGGATTGAGTAAAGAACTAAAAGTAGATGTAGAACTTACAGGTGTTGTTTTGAAAACAGAAGATTGATTCCAATTAGTGACAGGGTTCGTAGTAACAGTCTTATTATTTTGTGCTGGAAACACAAACACTGGAGGTGACACTTTAGAGTCAGTAGTTGCAGGCAGTTGGATCTGATAGTTGTGTGGAGTGGCTTTAATATGTTTTGGTGGAATTGTGACACTTAAGATTGGAGCTGGAGTTGTAGTACATGTAGGCAAGGGATCTGAAGATGTTATCACTACATTCACAGGCAAAGATCTCACAGCTTCTTTGGGCTCTGTAGAAGTAGTTGTTTTAGATATGGTAATTGATGTAACTGGTGGTGCCACAGCTACAGACGACACACCTGGCATTGTTGGTACAGAAGATAACGTAGGTGCTACCGGCACTGACGGTACCGATGGCGCACTAGACATATTAGGGGGAACAAGGTGAGCTACATCTAAATACATCTGATCTGGTGTTGGATAAACACCAGGATAGTTTACTTGAGCCCTTGTTGGATCAAACATTGGTTGCGTGCCTGGCACTGAGGAGGGCTGAGCAAATTGAGAATACTGATTATAAAGGTTGTATAAGCTTTGATTATAAAGCTGATATGGGTTGGGAGCCACTGGGAATGGTGGTACAAGTCTTTGATTAAAGGAAGGAATCACTTGCGATGGAGCAAATGGTAACTGTGCCGCAAATGATGATGAACTATCATTAGTTCTGTATTCTTCATCCAAGTTATATAAATCACTGTCATCTATGGTCTGTTCAGAAGAAGCTTTTTTCAACTTGCCCACTTCCTTTTTGAGCTCTGCAACTTGCTTTTTCAATTCACTTACATCTTTACATTCATTTCTACATTCATCTATTTGGTCTTTCACTTGATCTACTGATATTTTCAGCAATTTAAATTGATCTGTAGTATTTTGCATATTGGATTGAATAGTACTTATTATCTGATTGCCTAATTTACGATTTTCATCAAACCAATTTCTTGTTTGTTCCATAAAGTCACCAATAGTAGTATCCCGTTTTTGCAAATTTTTTATTTCATTCTCAATTCTTCCCAAAAATTGTTGATCAACCCTCGAGTTTTCAAGTATTTGGGAGTCCATGGCAGTTCTATAGTTTGTAGCATTGGCATTGTGAACAGCTTTTGGTGTAGAACTTATATTACGGAAGATATGGTTTCCCCTGATGGGCAGTTCACTATCTGCTGACACATTTTCATCTGAAGAGTACCTGCCTTCGCCGTCATTCGTTACGGCTGTAAAATCAGAATCTATTTTATTCATTTGGGTTTCTATATCTTCAATCAGTTCTTGAGTATCAGAGTATAAAGGATGGTTTTTGTTGGATTCACTATCCCTGAGCCTATCTAAAGCTTTGTATGCAAACATTTTGGCTTTAGACAACAATGCTGCATATTTTGATCTTGTTTCAGGATCTCTTGACAAATTATTTTCTTCTGAAGCAATTTTGTTATAAGTTTGGCTAAGGTGGTATAACGCTTGCGGTGACTTTAAATTGGTAAGAATTTCAATTACTTTATCATATTCACCCTCACTAAAATGATTGACTGCTACATATAACTTGCATTCTTCAAGTAACGCATTGAGTTCTTTGGTACCAAGGTCTTTGTGTGTGTAATCAAACATTCGTTTGTCAAGGAATTTAACTACAATTTTGCTTCTCAATTTTTCTAGTAATGGTACAGCTGAAGAGTAATACAAACCAGCCCTTATTTCCAGTTGAGCTTTTTCGTCTACATTTGTTGACATCTTAGCTTTTTCACTGAATATGCGTCCCAGAGTGCAGAGAAGTTCTGGGTCAAGACCGTGATTGTCAATGCATCGCACCACTTCAATGCCGCGACTCAATGTGGCGCGAATGTCCGTCAATTCAGTACCTAGTTCATTTTGGCTGAATTTGTAAGCACAGTCCCACCACTTCATCTGGGTAAGGGAACACAGCAAGTCAGTAATGTTGGCTGGAAGTGTGGGTGGCCTATCATTGGTCATGTAAGAATCTTTCTTAGATATTTGTTGGTTGGCTGTCAAGGTCGCACAGTAAAGAAATGCATGAATATCTGATCTATTCAATGTTTCAGGTCCACATGTTGTTGCATTATAAGTGAGCATATTAAAAAGTGTACATTTGAAGTATGCATAATTTTTATAATTTAGCAATGTCCAAACAAAGTGGTGAAGGGAACTGCCATATTCCCTTTGAGCATCACCATCATAAGATTCAACTTCTACCTTTCTTGGAAGTCTCAATACCGGTGCGGTAAATGCATTAGATGCAAAATAAGATGATTTTATTTTATCCAAATGACTTTTACTAGAAAATATCTTTATATATAACTTGTCCCTCCAGTGAGTACCAGAATAACATTGGGAAACCTGATCTAAAAATGACTGGTTTTTCTCTCGAATATTAGAAAGTAAGTAATGGCCAGCCTGAGAGCATCTGTATGTTCCTTCTGAGTACCAACGATTTACTGCAATTGTTTGCTTTTCAGGAGCGTTTCTCAGCCAATTCGCTTTTGAATCCAGGGGCAGTGTTTGCCAAGCAACTAACATCAATGGAGCAGCAAGCTTAGTAGCATCACGCCAGCTCATTTGGTCTTTTTTGGCCTTTTTCAGTAAGAATGTTGCAGCATGAAAAGCAACTTGTCCTCTATGATGTTGTAGTAATGCACTATGGAACTCTCCAAAGCCAGGAGAAGCTCCCACCTTGGCAACACTCTCAATAGCTTGGTCATAAGCATGAAGGAGTTCATTTGACTCAATTAAACTTTTGGATGAACCACTGGGTATTTCAGTTATACTCAACAAGCAAATACGCTCCTTGACCGTTAGAAGAAGTAACTGGTAAAGCCAATCACTGGTGTTATGTGAGTTATGCTTTAGAAGATCATTGAGAATTTCATACCAACCATAGTTATTAATGAATGTTTTGCCTCCAAACTCCACATGACAGGCATGTTCAAAAGCTTCTTTGAATTTGTTGATGTTAAGGTAGTGTTTCAATAGGCGAGCATGAAGCACTGCATCCTTTGGTCTTATGGTCAATTCAGAACGTAGTAAATGAACAAGTGCTTCAGGATCTGGGTTAGATACAGCTATCAGTCTCTCCCGTAATCTAAATGTAACAGGGTGCCTAGGGAATGTGGCTTCTGCTTTCTCACACCAGTATTTTGCACGGCCTGGTTCAATGATGACCTCATCATCAGCAAGAAGTTCACAAACTGAAGCAGAGAAAATTTATATCAAAACAGAAATAATACAGGCCAAGGCAAAAAGTTGTTAACTAAAGTTTCATTCTTCACACTTAGTTTGCAAAACAAACACAAGTGATTTAAATCATTTTGTAGCAAGATGGTTAATGGTTACTTTTAGCTTCAGTGGGGGTAGGCTGGGATGGTGAATGATATATTAAGTTTATGATTATATGATGCTTTTTACACATAAATTAACTTTAACAGATAAAAAAGGCCAAGAACTCTTATAGAATTAATTAAAAGTTAATTTCGCTTACATTAGACTGCTTTCACTGAATGAGTGATGAACTGATGACAATATAAATGTATCTTTGATCTTTTTGATGTTACTTACAGGATTTTATAAATAAATTCGTAGAATAAGTAAATTCCAGATCAAACATCCAACAAGCAACCTTATTTTGAATTAAACTCGTCTATTGACAGTCAATATTGATGATCAGTTATAACCAAATAAAATGTGGAATGTCATGCACATATAAAATCAACTTTATTGTAAATACTTACTGTCCAGAATAGTACTAGTTTGTGCAGGGTCGATGTCTAAAGATGCTTTGTATTGTTCAAGAGCTTTTTCTTTCAGCCCCATTTTCTGCAAAGCTTGCCCAAGCAGTTTGTACGCCGCAGCGTTGTTGTCTTTTTGCGTGAGGTATTGCTCGACATATTTTTGGCAATTCGAATAATCCCCCACTTCAAAATATAGTCGAGCGACAGAATAAGCTCGCGATTTGAACTGCAAAAACTCAAATTATGTTACAAAATAAGCCGCACAAATAGTAATCCTTGAAATTATGGTCATGGTCTTGTTTTACTTACCTCTTTCGCAGGCAATTTACTTAACAAATTCTCCACGTGTTTATCAACGTCTTTTTTATTTCTATACATTTTTACGAACTATTCACCAAGCTATTAGTCTTTTAGACCTCGAATCACCTTACACAAGAAAAAATCGCGTGGGGCAAATGGATCGGCATTCGGTGTTCGTCATTTTTAAGTTTCAGGGTTAACAGTAACAAACATGATTTTCCCCATTGGTGTTTTTAAAATCAAATATCCTTTATAATGTGCAACTGATGTTACCAATTTAAGATTCTATCATTATTATATTTCTAAATAAAAACTTAACGTCTCTGATTCTTAACACATCTTATTGCTAAAGATAACATGTTAAAATTTATAAAAAAATATCGCAAGACTGAGATCGTTTATTCGTTTGTTCGATCGTTTATTATGAGTGCGTATGCCACGTAAAGCAAACTCGCCCAAAATGATTGCTATTTCACCAAGCGCCCGTATGAGAGAGTGAGATGCACATACTACTGCCGCTGAAAAAATGTTTAGAAGTTCTACCACAAAAATAAACTAGTAAACAGAATATCTTTGTAAAATAAAGTTATTTGAACTTGTTGATGAACAAACTAAGTATGCCTAATGATAAATTCTTTTGATTTGAAGCCTAATGTAATTTAAAGTTATTATTTCTTTTCTGTTCTGGTTTAGCAATCTTCTTCTTTTTAGCGTGTCGATGTCAATTCAAACGGAGTCAGCCCAAAATTAATTTTAAATTTAGCCATAATAAATAATCTCGGATTTAAATTAATTTTAATTTAGCAATATCATATAATTTAAACAAATCGATATAATGCTCAGTTTTTTTTTTCAAATAGTGATGTTCTCAGCTTTCTCCGTTTGTATAGAAGAATAATCGCCTTGCGAAACCTTATAAGCAGAATAACCAAATGCCACTTTTAAAAAGATTTCCCGTTTTCCTTTTTATGTGGGAAATAAATTACTGGCAAGAATGATTCTCAATTACGTGGTGTTGGCTACATTGACAGTGCCATCCGAAATTTAAAAAAAAACGTCCGTTCAAACGTAGCTCTAACCCATGGAAATAATAATTACTACCCACGTTAAGACCACCATAACCTGTGATAACCTCTGACTTAAACATAGAAGAATAAGCTATAGAAATTACAAAGCTGTTTGTTTGTTATCGTAGGACATTAACATACATGCTAATTTGTCAACGCATGCGAGTTTTAATAGTGTGATTGTTTTTGTTCATGTCTCCGTGTGTGTTGTGGCACTCCCGTGCTGAGCTGTATTTATGTTTACCTCGCCTCCAGCAAAAAGTGACAGAATGATTTTTGGCGATCCGCTCCTTGTTGCCTCCATAACTAACTCTACGAGTGGAACAAGATTGACGGATTACGGTTTTTTCACTCAACAAAGTGCCCACCAGCAATTGAGTTTTTTTTTTCTTATCTGTACTGTTCAAAGAGTAAAGTAACTATAGAGAGAGTACTGTTCTGCTGTGTGTGTACATGTGTAGTGTTTACTCATTTACTGTATTCGCAGTTTCTATTTTCTATATTTCTAAAATATTGATATCGTTTGTCTGGAATTGTGACTTTATAACGGTCTATTTATATAAACCCGTTCTTTTACTTGAAAACTTAAATATTGACTAAAGAACTTGCTATGTTTCGTCTTCCAGTCAAACACGGATAGAATGTTATTAATTTTTCGAATGGCTTACTCTTCATGTATTTTCTGCTAACTAGCAGCACAACTAGTAATTTATTCTGATTCGGTGTGCAGCATTACTTTACAAGGTCTGGAGATGGGTGATTCAGAGTTCGCATACGGATCTTCCGTGTCAGTGGATTCTATGAAAACCATCGCAGAGAGTATAGGAATAGCAATTTTGGGAGATGATGCTGCCAAAGAACTGGCGGACGACGTGACTTTTCGATTGAAAGTTATAGTACAGGACAGTATGAAGTTCATGAACCACTCCAAGAGACAAAAGTTGTCAATAACTGACATAGATAATGCTCTGAAAATCAAGAATATTGAGGTATGTTCTTATTAGGTCCCGTACTTCATACCCATTACGCTTGTCTCAGAATATAACAATAATACCAAATGAAGACACTCACCACATAATCTCAACTTTGAGTGGATTTGAAAAGACAGCTATTGTCTTTTCTACTGTTTATATTAGTGTAGGGCTATAAGGTTGTCACTGTAGCTGATATAAAATTGCATCACATTAATGGATTAACTCAAATGAAATAAGGCGTTTGATTTTTTCAGTGTCAATATGGATTTATTCAACCAGATTCATTACCATTTAGATTTGCATCTGGTGGAGGCAGAGAACTGCATTTTGTAGAAGAGAAAGAAGTTGATCTGTCTGACATTCTGTCGGCGCCACCACCAAAGATCCCTCTTGATGTGTCTGTTCGTGCACATTGGTTGAGTGTAGACGGTGTTCAACCTACTGTGCCAGAAAATCCTCCTCCTTTGTCTAAGGAAGCACAGAAATCAGAATCGGTTGATCCTATCAGTAAACTGAGCAAACCCACTAATAAAGATGCCGCAGGTATAAAGTTACATTTATTTTCAATAAATCTATCATTTATTTTTCCATAGCATTTTTCTAATGCCCATTGAGTTACAGCATATTATGTATTTTGACATTTTGAATTCTATTTCACATGTCTATACATGATGCAAACAAACAATGTAAGTTATTGTTTTTATTAGCACATGACCACTGGACGGCATGTGCAGGAAACAAAATAAATGTGATGACACTAAACTTACTATCATGCATTACATACTAGGAACTTTGTCAAAATCATAAGTTTTCTAAACATTGGGTTACTGTTAGTAATTACTTCATTATATTTTAGTAACTATATTTTTAATCTAAATCCCATTTCATGCTCATCTCAGCCAGTGGAAGTGCACATTTATTATCTGAAACAACATTGGTCGCACCAAATAAAGCAAAAATTAATACACTTGGTTCTTGTTACTTTGTACTGATTCAATTTTTTAACTAAATACAATTAAGTAAAATACTACAATTTCTAAAGTTTATTATGAATTTATGATTCACTGCAAACCTAAAACTTCACTTGGCCACGTTAATTGTTATGGCCATTGCTGTATAAGATGATTTTTATTATTTATTTTTCCCTATATTATGGGTATTATAACCTAGTGAGATTGTTTCTGAAGTCTTTTATTGGAATGTTTTAATGATTAGATAACTTCAAAAGTACCTAAATACTCTTTAATTAGACTTTGGTAAATAGTCAGTTTTTTGATAAGCATGTCGCATCTTTGTCTATCTAAACTAGCTAGCAGATCAGAATAAGTTTGTTAAGTAAAGACTTAGGTAGAGCGGTGCATGTTGATCCTGTATAAATTAAAATTTTCTGTAGTTTCTTTGAATACAAATATACATATTAACACTATGCTATAAATCAACGATGGCATATTAAATAAATAAAATATGTATGGAGCCTGTCTAATTATGAAAATATGTTATATTTTAGGTAAACCTATGTGTGGTAAAGCAGCGCGTCTGAAGGCGTCTGAGTCGGTCCATGTGAAGCAACTAGCCACACACGAGTTGAGTGTGGAACAGCAGTTGTATTACAAGGAGATCACAGAAGCCTGCGTTGGCAGTGATGAAGGACGCCGTGCGGTAAGCATGATTTATCTGTTTATTTTTTTGTGACGGGGATTTTTGTAGGCAATACAAAAATCAAGATGAAGTGGTAAAGAACAACTATTAAGATTATGATTTGTTATATTTTCTTGCAGGAAGCACTACAGTCGCTAGCGTGTGATCCTGGCCTACATGAGATGTTGCCAAGAATGTGCACATTTATATCAGAAGGCGTCAAAGTTAATGTAGTTCAGAACAATCTCGCGCTACTCATCTATCTCATGCGAATGGTCAAAGCTTTGCTGGACAACCAGTCACTGTATTTAGAAAAATATGTAAGTATCTGTACTCTAAACTCTTACATGCATACATTATACATAATCAAGTATTTTTCGTATGAGCAACACCTATAAGAAGCAGACACGAAACTTGGCCTTCTGTTGGATGTTTCAAAGCAACAAGAAAGAAATAGCTAGAGAAAAACGCGAATCTACGCGGATAGGTATGACTCGGCCTTCAATAAAAGACACATCAATTTGACTTGAATTATTGTGAGCAAGATCTAATCTCGGCTTAACTCATCATCATCTGCTTAGCCTTTTCCCAACTTTGTTGGGGTCGGCTTCAAGTCTAACTGGATGCAGCTGAATACCAGTATTTTACATGGAGCGACTGCCTATATGTCCTCCTCAAGTCAGCTAGTACTGGGTAATACAATGCACCTTGCTAAGACTGGTTGTCAGACTTTCGGGCCACTGACTACCAGTAACGATTGTCAAAGATCTACAAATGACAGCCGGGACCAATGGCTTAACGTGGTTTCCGAGGCACAGAGGAAACTCGGTATCTATTGGGTGGTGCCCCATCCACGGACCAGCCTAGGTAAGCGCGGCTTAACCTGAAGATCAACCCGAGTGGCTGGTATTATTTAGCCACGAACTCCTCTCGTAATAAACTAAATTAAGTTAACTAAATCATTGAAATAATTCTCCAAATCGAATCCAGGTAACAGACAGATTAATTTGCACAAATGACTAGTTTGAGACCAGTTTTTTCTATAAATGTGTCCACCTGCACAGTTACACGAGCTGATACCGTCCGTATCGACGTGCATCGTGTCGCGGCAGCTGTGCCTCCGTCCAGAGATGGACAACCACTGGGCGCTGCGCGACTTCGCCGCAAGACTCATGGCACAGATCTGCAAGGCGTTTAACACATCTACCAATAACTTGCAGACGAGGGTCACTAGGTAAGAAGATGATTTAGATTATCCTGATTTGATTCTGTTCATGATAATTAAGAGCCATATGTTGTGTATAGACGAAAATATTTAGGAATAAAAATGCTTTAATATGGGCGACGGATGCACCCGGAGAGATGGGCAAAGATCGTCACGCACTGGACGCCTGGGGAAGGACAGAGCCGTCAACCGCGGCGAAGGCGGCGTGACGATCTAACCATGTTTGCGGCTATCATGGCCAGAGATCGCACAGGATAGAGATGTATGGAAGGAGGAAGGGGAGCCTTTGCCCAGCTGTAGAACACGAAGTAGGCTAGCAAAATAAAAAAATGGGAGACCACACTTTTAGACGCGAATCGGCTTGAAGCGATTACGTGTCACTGGATTTGCCACATTTAGTTTGGAGCGGTGTCGAGTCACATCGTCCGAGCCGAAACGAGACGAATGACGTCTTTTCGCTTGTACAGCATGGACATAAAACTTTTTATATATTTAAACTTCATGTACAAGAGTGGTACAGTCGGCCAAGAAAGTGGTGTACCACCCTAAGGTTGAATATCGCTTGCAGATTCATAGGTGATAAAGATTAGTTTCGCTTGCAGATCGATCTGACAACTTCTATTGCTGTCTTTATCTGATTATTGATAACGACTATTACTGTTTGTAACGTGACAGCTGTTCTTAGTTTGAACTTGATGGAACCAATGACGTCGTAAAATCAACGGCGGGGGGCTGTAGATTTTGATGACAAAATTGTATCTACAAATTCAGAATTGTAATCAACAAGTTACATAAAATTGTAAAGGCACAAGGCGAGTCCACAAACCTACAATTTCTGTAAACTTGTAATTACAATATCAATAAAAAACAAGCTAAAAATAGATTTATCCTTTTATTAAATTTCTACAATCAATTTTAAAATACTTATAACAAACAAAAACATAGCATATATAGAAGATATTGAAAATTTAAAAAAATTAGAAACGGGTGTAACCGCCGTTGGCCTCTATAACCTCTAAAAGACGAGACCTCATTGAACCAACAAGCCGTGAGCAAATATCGGTTCCCCGCATTTCCTCCCAGATATAATTACAGTGACTAATAAGAGCTTGTTTGGTTCTTTCATTTTGATGCGACCATCGTTGGACCATAAGGCCCCAAAGATTTTCTATCGGGTTGAGGTCCGGCGATCTTGAGGGCCACTGAATTACCCTTACGTCAGTGTGTGAACGAAACCAGGCTCTTACGATCCTCGCATTATGAATTGAACAATTATCTTGAACAAAATCAAATTGTGGCACTTCGTTCTCCGGGTAAACATTACGGACTGTCGGTAGCATTGCATTCTGAAGCACGTCGATATAATTTACAGCCGTCGCTCGAGGAGGTAGAGAACACAATTCTCCTACACCATCCGTACTCATCCAGCCCCAAATATTTACGGAAATTCGACCTGATTCTCTATTTGGGATTACATGATCATCTTTATACCGTGTTGAATTATATCGCCAAAGGTGAAGACGTCCATGCTGACTGGATTTAAACGTTTTTTCATCACAAAACACTGTATTAGACCAATCAAACTCTAAGTGCTCTCTGGCGAAGTTCAGACGAGCAAGTCTGTGAGCATCCGTCAAATATATTTTCTTGGCGTAATGCCTGTGGTGCAACCCCATGTAATGTAGATGATTCCTTATTGTTTGGGCACTCACATCGAACATCTCCGCAAAATGTTTTGTGGGCTTAAAACCATTGATTTCATATTCCCGTCTCATGAATTCTCTGGAGAGTGCAGGCCGGCGACCACTTCTTCTGTGATCCAACAAACTTCCCTCCTCTCCTTCACGACGAATCCAAAAGCGGACAGAACGCCTCGATATATTCAAATTCCGGGATATCGCACTGATACTGCTTCCCTCATTAAATTGGGCAATTATTTGTGCTCTTTCGGCAATGGTCAAGTTGGCAGGCATTGAGATGATTTTATATGCAGTTGATTGAAAAATAACACGGAAAATATATCGATTTTTTGCATATATTTGACAAAATGTCAATTGTCAGTTTTCTTTTTCAAATGGAATTCGGTTGTCTAAATAGTTTTTATTACTTTTGTTTGGAAACATTTCAATTGCTTTGTAGAAACTAATGTCCTTTTCATTTATACTAAAGGTTAAAATGTCATGTACTTATATGTGACATATGACGTATGAATACTAAATACATAGGTTTACGTCATGATAATGTTGTCTCTTTCAGTAATATCTTTTTATAACGAACCTTGTTGTAATTTTCGATGACCGGGAAACTAAATCAAAACTGGTACACCACTTTCTTGGCCGACCGTACATAGGCGGACTTTTTGTGACCAGTGTGTAGAGAATGTAACCTTTCAGAACCCGGACATAAAAATTGACGAACTCTCTTTTGCATTACCAACTCTTTTGCATTAATCAACAAAGTAACTCCTATTCGGTATGGATAAACGAGAATCTAAAAATCCTAGGAGTTTCGAGCAAAAATTTTCGAGCTTGGACCCCCTTGATTAAGATCCAGCTGGCACGCCCGTGTTTTAAACCGAATCGTTTTAGAAAATTGCCTAGTGTAAGGACATGAAAGGAATAAATAATGTTGTTCCTATGAATGTTTTTAATAACAAAATTATTTCTCATCTAGTCATGTGATCTCCGCATAAAACGTATCGAGTTCTTTAACCCAAATACTTTATTCTCTGTAGGTTATTCGCGAGAGCTCTGCAGTGTCCTTCGCAGACTAACAACGAGACAGGCGTGGGACCATCCATGGTCACAACTATGAAAGAATCTGAGAAAACGCCACTGGCGTCTCTATATGGTGCAGTTCAAGGCTTAGCGGAGCTGGGTCCTGAAGTCGTCAAGGTTAGTACGTATTTTATATTTAAAAGTTGAAAAAACAAAAAAAAACCGAGTATTAACCCTAATTTACTTTAAAATGTGCATGATTTTTGCTATTCAGTTTTTTCAGTCGGGTTTTTTTGTTTTTTTCAATAACTTTTTTTGATTTCCAGCTTTTTAGGTTAGTAACGTAAAAGATTATGCAGTCGATTTAACTTTTTTACTATACTATACGATTTTTTCCTTTTTTATACGATTTGTAAGTAAGTAAATTTTTATTTGTTTAAACATGGTGATACAGATTAAGTTCTAACATGTTCAACCGCACATCGTGGCGTACAAAGTGGTAGGAAGAGACGGTGCATAAACCGTGATAATATTTATCATAATTAATTTAGTTAATTTATTTATTAAAACCTTATGCACAAGTATAAAATACACTGTACAAAGGCGGACTTACATTTCATCATTACATTTATCACTTCGAATTAGTTTTAAACATAGAAGTTGTAAATATTTTTGTACGTGTGTTTGTCAAAATCCTTCATTTTGATACCCCACTCGATGGTATTGGAAGAAAAAACTAATCAAACTCCACAATATGGCGCCTCAAATCAGTAATTTTTCTTTGTTTTTTAATTTTATGTAGCTGTGCCCGCGGCTTCGCTCACGTGACCGCGTATTCTTTTGGCATTGTCAGGGTACATTACATGGGAACGTGAAGTCATAGTATATTCCTAACATCCTCTACAAATAATATACTAATTAACTGACTTACTATTAATTTAAACCAAAACCTGTTAGTCCATCTATGTTTTAAGTATTAAAGGACCTCATAGTCAATTTCTGGGGGGAATCAATTTAGATAGCCATCGGCACGCTAAGAAGAAGTTTATGAACGAAAGCAAATACATGCAAGTCATGATCTATCCTGGGTCCCAAACACAACGGTTAATATCCTTAAAAATGAAAAAAAGACGCTCATTTGCAAATAGAGAAAGAAAAATACTTATACTACAGCAAGTTCATGTAAACTTATCAGAATCTGTCCCATATACTTCTTTTTGGATTTTGAAGAAATCATCATCATCATTCTCATGCCCTTATCCCAATTTATTGGGGTCGGCACGCATTGTCTTCTTCTTCCATACTTCCCTATTACTTTATGGAGAAATTGTTGAAGAAAAATCGAAATGCAAAAGGTATCAATACAAAAACAAAAACGGAAATCTCACAGCATCAAAAAATATTCAAACAAAGCTCAAAAAGTGAAAATAATATTGGGCCCGTACTTGTAATCACGTAATTTACAGAGCGGTCATGAAACCGCTAGGCCGTTTATTCCGTTGATATAATATATGAATAGCCGTTCTCATGCTTGTCATGACTGAAATGACAAACAATTGAGGATTACGGGCATAACGAACCTCAACCTCGAATATTTGTAAAAATAAAGTTTTAAGAATGGAATATATGTGCAAAATGTGAACAGTAGCACACATGCAGTAGTTGTTGCGCCATTTTGGAATATCGTTTTAAATTTATACAATTTCATTATTGTTTATGTATAAATTTAGGAGGTTAATCAATCAAAATTTACGACCACATACTGATGCGAGCGTAGTTCATTCACGGAAAATCTTAACACCGCGATTCAGAAACTGGCGTCAAATGCACAACGTCATCTATCGAGCACGGAGTTAAACTGCTAAAATAAAATGCATGGAAAACGATCAAACAGTTACTCTATATTATGTAGATTTTCAAAGCAGCGCCATATAGAGTACCTTTTTCTATCATAACTTTTTCAAAAACTCGGGCAGTTGATTTAAAAGTGATCTTGTGAGCACATTTATTCATTAGTACCATACCATTTTGGTTCAATAGATGTCGTTGCATGTAGCTTAAGTAATGATGATGATTGCTTCTTGAACACTTTAAATTCATATATCTTTTGATTAAGAGCACGGATTGCAATGAAACAAACAAACATAGCCATAGACTTACAGACATACAGACAAACAGATAAACAGACAAAAATTCTAAAAATAGTAGAAATGGGTTCTGTTTGTTAACCTTTAACACCCCTACTGTTTTTTTTTCTAAATATTTTCAATGTACAGAAACGCCACGTCTACAGATTTATTACATGTATAGAAGATGTAGCCAGTAACATTCGCCACCAAGACGAATCTGACGACTTATAAATTATCCAAATCCGTTTATCCGTTTAGGAGTTACGGGGGAACAAAGAAACGGACATACATACATACACATATACATACTTACATTCAGATCAAACACATAACCCTCCTTTTAGTCTTAGCCACAGTCGGGTAAAAATACTAGGCCATAGTATTATATAATGGTTAATCAAATTAATCGGTTCCTGTTTGAGCATGGTATAAAAATTCACTTAGACACAATAATATTCAATTTATCGCGTAATTATGATTATTCTATACTGATTTGATTTGCTGAAGTGTCAGCGGAACTTGAAAAATAATTTAAAAACTCGAGGCGCATCAGCCGCACTTACAGTATTACAAGACGTAATGGGTTTCGACATCTAATGAAGACAAAACAGGTAATGACTGCCATATGTAATCCCTCCGTGTCCACTAGGTATTCATCCTGCCCCGCGTCCGCTGGCTGGGCGAGCGCGTGGAGGGCGCGCTGAGCGGGCTGGGCGGCGCCGACCGGCTGGCGGCCAGTAACCTCAAGCACCAGCTGCTGAAGGTGCTTGCGCCCGTCGTGCGCCAGCTGCGCCAGCCGCCCGACCTGCCCGACGAGTACAAGTCAGTATACCACATTGGTTTTTCAAAACCAGTTCCACAGACGATTTCAGAAATGTTTACCAACAACGCTCTCTCTAACAATGCAATTCCATCGTCAAAGAACGAACGATGAACGCTGCACTATAATGAGACATGCTTTGGGTTTGTTTACGAGAAGTTTAGGTGGCTCCATCTGTTTAATGTTTGCAATAGAGAAGAAGAAGATTACTTCTTCGTGTCGCTGGCACGACAGTGTTTTATTTATATTATAAGTTGGCCCTAAACTTCGCAATTTCCGCGGCGTCGCCGGTGGCACGGCAGAGGTCACTTTGGCTGCGTGTTTTGGGGATCAAAGACAGGATAGGAGGTGGAGGACAGTTCCCCACCAGCACCCCGCTGCTGTTCCGCTGCCCCACTGCACGAGGTCACGTACCAGTGTCCGGCAAGACCTTTTTGATGTTTTTATTCCTTAGGCGTGACTACGGCTACCTGGGCCCGAGCCTGCAGCAGGCGGTGGGCAAGGTGCGGCAGTCGCCGGCGGGCGGCGGCGCGGGCGGAGCGGTGGCCGTGGTCACGTGCACGCCGCCGCTCGTGCCCGCCGCGCCCTCGCCCTCGCACCACGCACACACCTCGCACCTCTCGCACGTCGCCAAGACTCAGGGTGAGTACTACGGCTACCTGGCCCTGGACTGGACGTATGAACCAGTGGTGGGTAGTATAACGTATAGCGCCAAAAAATAGCACGCTATTTGTTCATAACGTAAAGCGTTTGTTATATCGGCTCTGCCTTCGCGCTATAATATAGCGTCTCACTCAGCAACAAAATAAAACTGCGGGGCCATAACGGTATAGCAACATAGCGCGTTAGCGCCGTCCGTACCGCTTCGGGTGACGGGTGAAATCGGACGGCCTAAAATGCGTTACGAGATAACATTCACTGCGCATCATTGCGCCCGTTTAGCGTGTTGCTGAATAAAATGATAACGTCTCCGCGTTAAGATTGCTGGCTAGTTTTGTTACAACGTATCATAATGAGAGCGTATAAAATAGTGCGCTATAAAAATACATTAAATAGTCTATAACGCGTCTATAGTTTATAGCTTAATTGAACATCACTAGTATGAAATATGTCCAGCAGTGGACATGTACTGACTGAAATGTTGATGAATGTAATGCATACTGTCTTTCCAGCCACGGTTTACGGTAACACGGTAACTTTTCTGGTTGTCTCCTCTATTGATTCCGGTTTTAGGAGTTGCATAGGTTGGAAATAGTCCAAAATAACAGACCCAAGCCCGCAATATACATTCTGGGAAATTATTTGTTACCGCGCTCGCCTAGCATTCGCCTGTAATGTAAGAGTTCAGATTCACTTTTCGATGTACAAAATTGAATCGTGGATTGCTATATTACAGGTGAATGCTCCAGTGAGAGAGCGCGCTTAAGTAAATTGACACACTTAAGTCTATTTTTAACCGACTTCTAAAAAAGGAGGAGGTTCTCAATTCGGTTGTATGTTTTTTTTTTTTTTTTTTTTTTGTGTTTGTTACCTCATATCTCCGTCATTTATGAACCGATTTGAAAAATTCTTGTTTTATCTGAATGGATCTACTTCCCGATTAGTCCCATAGAAATTTCATCAAAATCGGTTCAGCAGTTTGGTTTTGAAATCAAAATAGCTGGAAATTTTTGTGTTTGTTACCTCATATCTTCGTCCTTTATGAACCGATTTGAAAAATTCTTCTTTTATCTGAATGGATCTACTTCCCAATTGGTCCCATAGAAATTTCATCGAAATCGGTTCAGTAGTTTGGTTTTGAAATCAAAATAGCTGGAAACAATATGTCATCCAAGTAAAAGAAATTGCAAAATTGATACTTGACAAGGATTTGTGTGTGATGCGATAACTAAAAAGGGTAAAATAAAAACTTTTTTGCAAAAAAAAACCGACTTCCAAAAAAAAACACTAAAAAAGTGGGAAATAACTTTACTTTCGGAAGTCGGTGGCAAAAAAGTCAATGAAACAAAAAATAGTCACCGACTTCCGAAAGTAAAGTTATTTCCCACTTTTTTAGTGTTTTTTTTGGAAGTCGGTTTTTTTTTTTTATAGCTTCATACAGCTCGAATGATAGTTATGATTTGAATGAATAGACTATTTAATTTGTTAGTAAATTTGATGAGCAATTAATATTGAAACAGAGACAATGGCGACTCGTAACGTCATGATCAGCGCGTCTCCCGCGCCGCAGTCGCCCGCGCCCTCCACGCCGCCGCCGCAGAAATTCGTCATCGTGTCGCAACAGAAACCGCCGCAAATTAATGTAAGTACTACACTTCTTCATCTCGTATCAAAGACTTAAATTATCTCCGACCAGGTAGTCTACCTCCACCTTTTACGTATTACTTTAATCTTACTTCGGTGTCAGAAGAGAAGAGATAGAGCTAGACGCAGGACGTCTATCTCTTCTCTGTAACTCCTGTGTGGCTTTTTCTCTTTCCCACAATTAAGTAAGATTACAATATTGCTGCTTTAAGAGGTGGTGGTACAGTCCGAGTATGTAGTGTACTGGGCGGCTTTGTCGTTTGCTTCACTTAAGTCTTGTAGCACGGAGGTGCACGACGGGCAGGGCAGAAGTTGTGGCATATCTTGTTGGGATCTCTCAAATGAGTTTGGGATGGGTCAATGATACCCCTGATGAATGATTCACCTAGGTTGGATCTGAAGCGGCTAACTTGAATTAGCGGTTCATACTACCGTTCAGTGCTCGAGACATGTGTTTTTTTTACGATATGCATAAGTTGGGTTCAGTTGACGTTAGACCAGGTGCATGCGATTTTCTTCCTTCGACTACTTTTCTATTTTCACATGTCAAGGTTACCTTTGAAGTCCCACCCCAAAAACTCAACCTTTTAAATATCTATGGTTTGACCATAAAAAATACTTGTTTTAGCTACAACAGACGCAGCCGGCCAGCGGCCCCGGCCACATAGTCGTTCACAGCTCACAACCGACCATCGTGCGAAGCCAAAACGTTCAGGTATAATATATAGCACATTTTATTATGTCATATACATGTATATACAGTTATATAGGTAGCTCAGTTGTATGTTTGTAAGTTTGTGAAGAGTGAGGCCTTTGCGTATGTCTGCATGGAGGACGGAGGAAATTGCATGTTTGAAATGTGAAGTTTTAGCACGAATAAAACATTGTGTTTTTTAAGTTTGTTGTATTTTTATCAGAAAGATGCAAAATATTAACGGTTTACGTTGTTTTATAATGAAGGGCAGTAAGTAGGTTATTGGGTAGGCCGTAAAAATAGATGTTTTCGCATGTAATACGGGGTGGGAGGGACATCGACGTGAAAACGGAAACCACATACACAGTACATCATTCTGAACCCACTCACATAGAAATTTTTCGTCGGTTTTTTATTAAAAAAAAAAAATCTGCCATACATTTTGACCGTGTGGGTATTGCACTTTTGTAGGAAACAGCTGATGTTTTTTAATAATCGACGAAAAATTTCTATGTGGGTGGGTTCAGAATGATGTACTGAGTATGTGGTTTCCGTTTTCACGTCGCTGTCCCTTCCACCCCGTATATGTACAACATAGCCAGGTCTTAAGCCCAGGTGCTAACCTTAGTTGGAACATCCATGCAAACTACGGTTGAGTTGGATGTTGTTTTAAGCATTGTAGTTGCTGCTGGGAAAAGCCAACTCTAATGGGCAGTATATTATACAGCTTATAACGTTATTGCTACTTTTCCAAGTGTTGGCGTTAAACTGTTCCAAACCCTCAGTAAAATGATTAGATCGCATGTCATAAGAGCAGGAGGAGTACTTAATCACATAAAGATATGTTTTAAACTGCGTAATACCTAATAGTCTAGGTCCTAAGATTGTATGAGTATAGTTAGTAAAGTATTTTGGTATAGTTTTGCATTCACCAGCGCACGTCAAACATTGCAATTTAAACCTTAAGTCAATTTAATCAAATCTACATGACACGCTCTTGTGATTTTAAAAGGCCGAGCTCAGTAACAATGTAATTTCTAGTGCGATAGGTCAGTGTAAGCGCTATGACTCAAGTAGACTGTAGTGTTATATCGGGTGTAAAAAGGCCCTTGACGAAACCGGAAGTCCCGCATCTTATAGTCATGACGATATCTTTGTATACTGGACCCTACGTGGGGATCATAGAGATATGCAAGGTTGAAGTTTAATTTATCTGCCAAAACGTTCACTCCTATTTCCGCTTTATCGTTCTACACGCGTAGGCTTTACGTGCGTTACAATGCAAGCTATTTTTACACCTAAACATCAAAATAGTTTTATACCTAGAAAGAAGATTGCTAAAAACCTAGCAATTTTTTTGCTCAGTGTTATTTGGTTAAATGTACAGTCAAGGAAAGAAAAGGCAACGCATCTGTAGGTAATTTTTTAATAACATCATGCACGAGACATTATTTTTTCGAGCATGCAAATGACAGCTCAAAATGTGACATGCACGAAAGAAATGTGTTTGGAAAGTAAAGCCCTTCGCCCATTACGATACTCGTAAGATACGATACCAGTTGAATACATGTTCGCGACTCATGGTTCGCATATAGCGCTACTGAAAATTAAATCATTTCATCATTTGCAGCAGACACTTCTGATTAGAAGGACGTTTTTTTACCAATTTCTTCCCATCCCTTTCAGTCGTATGTTTTCTCATGTAATCAGGCAATCTAAAGGTATATAAACACGGATATTTTTCAATTTCTTGCTCAAATTTAAAGTTTATTTCATGTTCCGCTGTCATTTTGACAAGATTCGTAGGAGGCGCGACACGCGGGCGACTGCATGGCGGATATCGTGAGACTAATCGCGGACGCGTTGGATACTGGTAGCGAAGTGTGTGATTAACCATTTAAATATAATGTAAGATACTCCGCAGCGACCAGTCTCCGAGACACCCGTGAGATACGTCGTCTGTGTGTATCGTAATAGGAGAAGGGCTTCACATAACTTTTTCTCTCCTTGATCGTTCATTACGCGTAGATTCCGGCTTCTTGGATCTTTTTACACCGTGTAAACGACGGTAGGTGGTACTTTGGTACTGCGGTACTCGTGGTAGTCGTAGCGTTGTGTGGGAGTAGTGACGTAGATGCATGTGTCTGCGTAGTCGGTGGTGGTGACGAGCGGGCCGGCGGGCGGCGCGGCGGCCCCGCAGAAGGTGGTGGTGGTGGGCGTGCAGCCGCCGCACCACCTGGCGCCCGCGCCCGGCGCCTCCGCCTCGCCCGGCCTCGGCCTCACCGCCGCACACGTCAGCCAGGTCGGTACACATTTTGTCCTGATCTTTTGCCCGCCTTATCATTTATTTGCCCCTTTACTCGTAAAATTAAACTTCCCATTGTGCTTGTATTTTGTCAAGTGGCTTAACTTAAACCGATACGAACTTGGTATGGCCCTACCGTAGAAAAGGATGTAAAAGAAATTCAATGCAGTTACGGACCCAGAGTAATAGTGGTGTCCTGGGAGCATAATTTATTTAGAAACGTTTGGTCGTTTTGGGGGACTGTCTCTTGTAAACTCGACGTTCGAAAAGTACTGATTATCAGCCTAATTTGAATAAATGAATTTTGATTTTGAAACGACTTAAAGCCTTTTAGCTTTTTCAAAACCTTAAATCTTCACGCGAGAAAGGTGTTTCTTTTTTGTAGAATAGTATATAAGTAATTTAGTAATCAAGTTACTTGCCACACGACAAAATATAAGTAAATCAGAAAAGGCTTAAAATATGTACGGTGGCCAAAAAAAAAAAGCATATAGCACTAATATTCTTTCGCTAGTGCTTATTAATAATAACTTTATTTCTGTTGCTAGCTTGATTTATTGCTGTTATTAAAATTGTTTGTCAACCGTAGCTATTATATTATGGTCTTCAAAAATGTAGTAGAAAGCAGATAACCTGTTTTTTGGCACCATACCGCTATGCTTCACTGTTGTTATTGTCCAGTTGTCCAAATAGGTCCCAGCGTTGGTCCTGGTATATTGAAAGCGACCCTTACAGCCCCGCGACTATTGCCATTCCTCATACTGTTTGCGACATAGGATTTTGCGAACGAAACATATCGTCACCACATTTTAATTTATTTTCATCTGTCACCACCGTCAGATAGCCAGTCGCATACTGTAATATACTGGCATATTCAGCTGCATCCGGTTAGACTGGAAGCCGACCCCAACATACATAGTTGGGAAAGGCTACGCAGTTGACGCAGCACCATCATCACCAAAATATAACTTTTATTCCATTTACACCCTAAAGGAGTCTGCCCACTACAGTACTACACCATGACCGTGCTATCAACGTACCAGGCACGGAAAGAACTATGACACTGATTACTATGCCCACTAGACAATACCAACTACATATCACACCCGTTTATAACGGTCATCATACTCGATCAACACCTTCGCGTGCCATGCAAGGAGCGTATCAGCACCGGCAAAATATTTTCGCCGGAAATTGTTAACGCTCTATGCAGGGCACGCGACAATGTTGGTCGATGATGGAACGGTCTACTGGACATAGTCTCATAGTTTTCAATACAAAGATATATTTTTTGCCTCACGTTCTTAGCACAATTATGGTATGCACCGGAGTAGTGGGCAGACTCCTTTAGATCTTTAATTTACCCAATCGCAAACAAATGCTTATCATGATGACAAATTTGTCGAAAAACACTTGAGGCCGCAACGTCAGAATGTTTTCAATCGAAAGCCCTTTCTTTTATACAACCTTGATTGTGAATGTCAAACGAAAAAATTTATTTCCAAGTTGTGGCCAACTGGAAACGCAGATAAACCCTTGAAATATCGTTTTGTGTTGACATTGATTATTTTAGTGCTAACAAAATTTTGTTTTCTTTTGTTTTGCCATCAACGTCCTAGCCCTGGAGACAACTGGTAAAGTCTGTGATTACGATTCCTTCGGGTGACGCGGTCCGTTGCTTCAAACAAATTAATATTCCTCAAACTTTGAGACCTATAACAGTAACTTTTTATTTTATTCTTTATAAATGCATGTTTTGTTCTGCAATTTTGATACAGTAAAATTAACTAGCATCAAACATATTTAATTCACATTTATTAGTTTTTGCCTGCACAAAAATTTGCTACGAAAAAGCGAATAAATCAATAATGAATCAAATTATTTCAAGCTAAAAATATAATTACGTAAATCACACACACGAGAAATATTCATTTGTATGAAAGAACAGACGGAGCGCGTCGCCTTTGATGTATTTAGGGGCATGCAAAACACAATAATTGTGTACAGATATACACAGCTAACGTTGTTGTTGAAGCTGAATGTATAAATGGGCTTTTACAACTGTTTATAAATTGTTTATAAATACAATATACATGGAAGTGTGGTCTATAAAAATTCATAACAAATCGGTCATTTTTATTATAGACATCAACAACAACAGTAGTTGCAAAAGTATCAGTGTATTAAATTTTGTGAATTCTAACACAAAAAACTTATTTCGTACCTCCCATTTTGCAGTCAAAGTAGTGAATACGAAATTGCATTAAAACTAATTTATTATTTGGGAGTTTACTAACTTTATAAAATGAAACATCTCTGACTTTTGAAAACTCGTAAAAATAAATTTTTAGAGTAGACGACTGTGGAACTAATGGCGCTACTATCGTTTATCCTGATGGAGACATTATTAATATGCAGCCATCTAGCGCAGTTTTGTGTTGTCTATCTTTATATTCACTGGCTGAAATTGCACCAGCACAACTGTTATAGATAAACAAAACCATATTATTAGTTGTGTCTTGTCTTAAAGTTACACATAAAAGTTCAAGAATATATTTTCTTTTGAATTAGAAAAAAGTATAAAACAGCTTAGATGTTCTTAAGTTAGCCTTTTTTGTATGGTCCTGACTATGTGTTCTTACGCGTAGGCTCCTGTGTCGGTGGTGGCGAAGCCCCTGTTCGCGCGAGGGGGCGCGGCACCCCCGCCGCCCGAGCTGGATGACCTGTCGCACCTCGCCTGACCCGCACCCCCCCGCACCTACAGCGTGGCTATCATCAAGCAGTACGCTGGCAAGAAGAATCAGTGAACTATGGTTTTGCTAACAGTTTCCGTGACAATATCCGAAAGGGGACTAAATGGATTTAGAAGTAAGATGAACTATTTTCTGTTTCAGTAGCTAGGCTTTCATGAATTGTATAATCTTTACTTGACAGAAACAACCCCGTATGAACTTATATTGAATATTAATGTGCGTGTTTGAATACCTCTAAGTCCACACGTTTGGTCCCCTAGTGATTAAGTTTGTAATTATATTTGGTGACAATTTCTAATTTGAATTTAATTCGTACAATGTAGCCTTACTATGAATACTTTGTTTAAATAGTTTTAGGAGTAAATGGTATACTTACAATTACAATAACAGAATATGGATTGTCAATTGATGTTATTTACTTTAGTGCATATACCTAAGACTTATTTTGGGTGCCCAATGTATCATAATTGAAAATAGTGCATAGTGTTTTGGTATATTATTTCAATTTTATTCTATGTATTTAAAAATAGCTGATACAAAATATATGATATGAATTAAAAACAAGAGTACTTTTAATTGATTTAGAGTTGATTCCCATTAGTTTTCTTAGTCTATATTGTCCCACAGCTGGGCAAAGCCCTCCCCTTTCCTTCCACTCTTCTCTCCGTTCGGTTTTCTCCGGCCAATGTCTCGCAAACGTCTCCAAGTAATAACACTTATTTAAGGTAAAAAGAAACCGTGCTTAACCTTAGAGAAAAACACATAGCTTAAAATATAATGTCGCTACGTTTTTTACGTTCATGGAAAACAAAAACTTTTTCTCAAGCATTTTGGACGTAGTTTGTCCATTTCCTGAACAAAAGAAAAGAAAGAAAGAAAAACGTTTATTGGCACACGCCACAAGTACACAATATAAAAAAGCAAATATCAAATAAAACTTAAAACTAACCAAGAAATATTGTGTGAGTCACAGCTAAACTAAAAGAAAACTATGCTTAAAACTCTTTGTATCTTTTCAAGCCACCTTGTATATTAAAATTACCAGTCAAAATCTCTTTCCAGCATAATATAAGCATAGTTTTATGTGTTTTGAGATGGTAATGATAGTTTACAACATAGGGCGTAAGATTGATCCTTGGGGTACTCCTTTGTTTATTTCTTTAAGGCCAGAAGTTCCTTTATCACCAATAACCTGTATTTACTTTAACAAATTCCATTATTCAGCTTAATTTTTAAGAGAAAATATTTTCAAGGTAGTGAAGTTTTTTTTAGTTTTATGGAAAATATGGAATTTGCCGAAAAGGATTACAGCTACTTTCCAAATAATCCTTCCAGGCTGCTCGCAACTACGAATTTTCTGAGATAAAATGGGAATTTCGCTAAAACATTGTGGTTAATGTACCAAGAGGTAGGTATGCTTTATTAGGGTTTCACCCATAGCTAAACGGCCAGAAATTTAACCGCAGCCAGTCTTTCGTAGCAGAAGGCAGTAATTTTTTTTTTTTTTAAATTAGGGATCCAAGAGATAGTTACTGTGACGACTACTCTAGTGGCATGTGAACGGGTAAATAAGCACCGAATCCGCGCATAATAGGCACAATGCTTCACAATGAATGAATGCCCACTCGACTGAATTGATAAGTGGGTTGTACCGCTTGCGTGGGGAGCGCGTGTCCGCCCGCCCGCCCGATTCGCCGCGCGCCACTCAGGGGAATGTGATCCGGTCGCATATTTGTGCCTACGAGAACCGGCTCTCATAGAGTACTTAATGTGCGAGTTATGAATGAAATGTGAAATAGATAACAATTATAGAAAGCTTCGGTGTAAGGAACGATCTTCATCCTATCTAGGTTTTTGAATGTCAGTCTTTAGAAACGAAAATAAAACGATTAATAAAGAAAAGTTACATTTCAAAAAATACTGCCTACCAATTAAATACTATAGAGGTCGCCAACAACAATGTGAGAAGAGCTTCATAAACATCCTGAAACGAGTTATAAGCACTGAAGCTGCAAAATAAAAACGTCGAGTAAAATTATTAAGCATTCAAGCCATTTTTCTTGGATTTCACGACCATAATCCTGGTATTCAGCTGCATCTGGTTAGACTGGAAGCTGACCCCAACATGGTTGGGAAAAGGCTAGGCAGATGATGAACCCTCTCCAAAATTAAGTTCTTAGGTACACTCTACTGTAACGAATGTCCCATCTGAGAATATCCATTTAATCTTTGGCGATTCTTGCCAGTTGCGGCGGCGGCGGCGCGTTTTGTCTGCGTGACCACTGGCCGAGAGTGGCAGAGGTGGTCGCAGTCGTGCATTCTGTCGCAGTCGCAGCTCGAGAGCGCTCATCTCGCACCGCTCGCTGCCCGACGGGCACAGCGACACTCGACGTTTTCCCGCCAAAATATTTCGCGGACTTTTTATTTATTTTTTATTAAAAAAAAAAGATACTGACATGTTCATGTAATGCAGTGATCGATTTTACTTTGTGATGCGTTCTTATATTGCGTTCATTTTGTTCTTTGTGTTTTTGCCGAAGTCGACGAAGGCGATACGATGGCTGTAAGTAATGTTTGGTTTTCCTTTTTAATAGTTTTCCTTTTTTTTTACTTTATCGCGCATTGAAAAATATTCGGGGTAACAAGAAGAAACTTGTGAAATCTAAATGGCATCCTCATAAATGACTGTCTTAAATTCACTATGCGTTTCAGATTGATGAATTTATTTACAGTAACCGCTACTATAGTTTTTTTTTATTAGAACTTGACCGGCTTATGATTATTTGAATACAGTTTTATTGTACCGAAATTCGACGTGTTGTGAAAATAAAACAGCACGGCTCTTTTTTAGGAGGACGATTTGACAACACAATAATTTGTAAAACCTTGAAAACGAAAACTTTTCGACGTTTGCTAGTACTAATAATTGTATTTAGAACTAAGAGTTATGTTAGTATTTCAACACGCTTTTCACAATAATCTAATAAAAAGGTGTTTTACGCGTTTCCTTTGCTTTAGCGCGAATTAATTTAGTATTCCGATTTAAAACTTTATGGCAGTAAGTATCTAAAAGTTTTCGACGTTTTTCGAACAGTCATAAACTTATCGCTACCGACGATGATTTTCGATATAGTTTTCTAGTGAATCAAATATGGCCCACATTAATGCGCAAGAAAGTATAGGCCTAGCGGCTTAGAGAACGGGCCGTGCGGCCGGCGACCAGTCAAGAGAGAGTGGATCCTCCTCCTTAAAATAACATGAGCTGCTCAAGAGCAGGACCCACTTTCTGAATCAAACTCTTCGTCAAACTTCATAATGGTAGCTTTTTAGGTGGTCTGGGTAAGCAAGAACAGCTCACCATTGTGATTTTCCAATAAATCATAAATTAGGGATTTATAATAGAGACCTTTATTTATCAATTCCACAACATTCCCCTTATTGCTTTGTCTATCTTCTACAATATTTGTTAGATGCCTGTTTTTCTAACAGACCTGCAATAGTAACCTTTTTCTTTGATTAGATTTCTTTCCATTATTCTTGTCTTCATCATGTCGATATTATTAAAGATAGACTCAAAACTTTTCTAAAACGATTTAAAAAGTATGGAAGAACCTTTTGCAACCAGCATTGCGACAAAATAGGTAGTAAAAAAAAACTTTTCCAACTCTACGTCCGCGGCGCGCGGCGGCGTTGTCCGTGACAGCGTATGGTTACTATAGTTTGCTTGGATTGCACCTGCAACCTCGTACGTGCGAATGAGGGATAGGAGGTGAGACATACTTACATCGTTCACCGCCACAACCGTACCCTATATAGACGATTTGGTGTAAATGGTTAAATTGCCATCATGTCATTATTTGCACTTGGGGGTGGGAGTCGCTTCAGTGATTTCCAAGTCAAGCAGCGCCGGGCTATCAGCTTTTGGATGCGTGCTCACTCGGTGGTAGAGTAGTAGAAGGGTCAAGGAAGTATCTCTTTTGCCATAGTTTGCGACGGGCTGGATTCGGGCACCCTGTGATGAATGATTTTAAGAATTGTGCCTGTAACTTCTTAATCTTTGCGCTGGGAGTGCGGTTCTGACCGTAGTCAAATTCCTGTTTATTATTTTTTTAGTTTCACCTGTTCCGGTGTCTGTCTGAAAGTGAAGACATCATGCAAGTTAAATGTTGCGTTCTTTTCGGTTTCCGATTGAGCTGATTTGCACACACCTTTGGTTCTGTTAACAGTACATTTTTATGACAGACGATTTTTTTATACCCGACGAAAAATTTCTGTGGGCGGGTTCAGGATGGTGTACTGAACACCTGGTGACCGGCTTAGCGTCGCTGTGCCTTCCACCCTGTATAGAACTAGAGTGATAGTTAAAAAATACAGAAAAATAATATAAAAGCGGTTTGAGTCAAAAATTAAAAAGATTAATTTATGAATCAGCATGGATAATTATTAAAGAAAATAATTATCTTGATAATTTCGAACCCTACTTCAAATTAACGTCTTTTGTTAATTTAAATTAATTCCTACGATATTGAAGATAGTACCTACTATTAATAAAATTATTGCTTCAGGGATGGTATAGTTCAATAGCGCTTAGGTGGCATTGGCAAATACCGCGTACTTAAAAGTGTGGCCTGCCTAACTTCCGCCATTTTACTTTATTTTCAAAATAGCGGCCAAGCATAAATCTTCTATTAATAAATAGCTGAAATCAATACAAACAAGTTTTGCAAAAGACAAAATCTTTTAAACCGTCACTTTTTCGAGATGCAAGCCTTCAAAGTTCTGCTGATAACGAAGATTGTAACTTTGGCCTTACCTATATTTCGGAAACGTGACGCATTAGAAGATTTGGTTTCATACAGAACTTGTTTGTATTGATACCTACAGGTTTTATGCGTGGCCGGTATTTGAAAATAAAATAAAATGGCAAGCCAAATAGTTCAAAGCCCTTTTCAGTTCGCGGAGAGGTACAAAAATATTCATATAAGTACATGTCGACAAACTTAAGTAGTTATTGATTGGGTTTACCAGAAGCAAGGTTTTCTGTATGAGAGGATGATGTATGCCCAGAAGTGGGACAGTAATAGGCTGGTATTATTATTATTAACACAAGCAAAACCTCTGTGAGCAGGCATCGTATAAGTGATTAAGGTCGAAGTTGGGCAAACAAAAACGTACATTATTACTAATTACCGTGTGTAAATATTTGTTTATGTTAATATGCCAGTAATTTAAACGAACTTATTAATTAATGTTACAATACACACGGAAAAACGAGGACCAACATCGCAGATTAAAACTTACTGTAGCGGATTAACGTCCAAATAAAGGCAATACAGATTAACATCATTATTTACGTGAATCAAACAACAAAGGCCAAACCATTACGAGCTCCACATAATTAACGAATGCTTAAAGCAAATTAATCAATACAGCCATCACAACAGTACAAAACGGTACGAAATAACATTGTTATTTGTACCATTTGAAACATCCACAGGATTTAAAGCGGTTGTAACGGGTCGGCTCCCCGTCCATCGGCGCTCCCTAATTGAACATTGCACTAATGAGCACCGTTGTTCAGTTGCAACCCGCAATTATTCGCCCCCGAGATTACACCCGGTAATATCCCCTGAAATGTGAGCTTTGCTACGAACACGATTTTCGGCAAAGCTCTAAGTACCTAATTATTTCAATATTACGGTTGCTCGTGTTTATGTTAATTGCTAAGTTAATGTCCTCTGGCGCCTCGTGAAACTTGATACGTATGAAATGAAGATGAATTTTATTAATTTAGGGTACTTACATACTTTAGTGCTTTAGTCCGTAATAAGCTAGCGTTATCTTACACCGAAAATGTCATCAAGATAATTATCATTAGCTCATAAAATATGTATAATGTTGTAAATGATGTCCAGGTTTGTTATAATGATTCAATATTGCTGTTGTTGGGATGAAGGAGAAGCTTTTTGGTAATTAAAAGAATTAATTTTTAGTAGGCCATTATTAACCAAAGCAAAAAAGTTTTTAAGTATTCGATTTGACTAAGACATAATAATATTATGAAAAAGTTTCGTTTCTCTTTGCTTTGGTAAATTGTATATGTACCTATGTGGATATGTACTGGTGCAATCGAAACATATTAAATGAAATAGGTATGTCCTCAAAATCAGATTAGTTGCAAACATAATTTGCTCTGTCCAAAGTAATGATACCTGTTTACAGTTCAGACTACCACAGGGACTACTTCTGAGCCCTTTCGTCATCTTCAAAGAAACACTCTAGTCTAGTTAATAGAAAGAGTGTAGTCTGTACCTAGGTACTTTCAATGACTTTTACGAAGAAAATGTGTCACGTTTATTATTATTACTATGCAGAAATACTGATTGTTAATTTACTGCGTTGGTTGCTCAATGCAAAACAATGAACATTTTAGAATACCCATTTACTTTGAATCATTATTTACAAATAACTACTGACATCTAGGTTAACAAGTTCATTTATAAATCAACAAAAGTACCTGCTTAGTGGTCTGGGAAAGTATGATTCATTGTAATGGTACAGTAAATAAGGAATCTTTCTTTTATTTATTAGGACTGATAAGTCTCATTTCAAGTAAAATATCAAAGCAAACACGTCATTAAAAAAAACTCGATAATTCCGATCGCCATATTACAGAGATAAAAAATCTCTTGTAATTTCAGAATACGCAACCTCAGCAAAAGACATCTCCTAATTTGTTCATTCGGAGTCACGTAGCAATATTGAATATTTCCGGGATCAATTCCAACGTCCGCGTAATATACTTTTATATTACACATTACTTTCATATCCAAAGTTTTACAGTAAAATTTCCTCGTGTAAGTGATTCCGGTGAGAGGAGCGGTCTCAGTTTTCGCTGAGTTAGCAAGGGCCGTGTGTGGCAGACCGAAAAAAATAATTTCCTTCGCTCGAGTTCCCACTGTGACTTTTCCAGGCGGCCGTCCCGTGCATCTGGCGGGACCTATTATTAGGGGACGGCTCTTAATGCTTTCTTAGGTATTTTTATATGACTGCCGTCTTAGTTTTTACGATTGTGATTTTTATTGAATTCCCCCTTCAGCGTAACGTATGTAGGTAGCCGACGTATGCCTGCCGAGTGCGGACGAAGGTAAAATATGAGCCACTTAATACAAGATTTATTTTATTGCACTGTGCTGGACACATGTTCTACCAATTTTATTTTCCACATAAAAGAAGGATTTATGTCATCGACTACTACCTTGATTGAAAGGCAATAAATCAGAGACGTATCTCACACCTTAACTAGTTGATGCTTATCAATTAACTGAAGTTTTTCAAGAGTGAACGTTTTTGGTTTAAATGACATGATATTAAAACCTATTACCAACCTGGGTAATATGTTTTAAGATGATGATTAACCTACGACACAGGTAGGTAACGTCATTTAATTAAATCTGTCAACATCCTCGAAAGCCTACAAAGGCTGGGGGCACGAAGTTAGTAGGCACACTGTACACTGTACAGGCCAAAATGTGAAGGGCTTCGCAGGGCCCCAACTTTGTGCTGCTACTCGAGTTCACAACTTGTATTGAATGGGTAACACTACAAAATTAGATAGTGCTTATGATGTTGCTTCGTAATATTATCAGATAGCGTAGTTAGATACATAGTATTAAGTAAACGCTACTTCAGACACTGGAGGGCGCACAGACTTTGATCGTTTAGAAATAGATTTTATTCATCTGTACTAATATTGAGTGGTACATGGAAGCTCTCCAATTTATCTTAGCGGAGAACAAACGACTTAATTCCTCAACATCTCGAAGAATTGTTTTTGTTGGTCGCTCGAGGGCGGAGCAGGCAATAAGTGCAACAAATCGTTGTGTGCACGATTCATTTGATCTGACACAAATTTATCCACGCCGCGGTGCTCTTTATTTACACCGACGACGATGTTCAGTTTGTCCTGACAAATTCATAAATTACCGACATCCTCACCGCCGTATTTGTTCGTCTTTTATTTTTGTCACACATTTCTTGTTCGGCCGTATCGACGGCAACCTTTTTGATGTATGCTTCATTAATCAATTGTATCCGATACGGTATAATATTTTCAACGTAGGATTAAGCTGCCTCGGAATTCGGTTGATATTTTTGGTAGTAGGTATCGCATTTACTTTCCTATAAATGAAACGCTTGACATATCATGTCATATACCTACCGAGAAGTTTGACTGGGCACCACACAGAATTGCCGACGAAAAGAAAATGCTGAACTGTCTGTCACAAATATAAAAACGAAACCTACACAGCGCTTTACCAATTACTTACTACAAAAGAAACCAGCAACGACAAAGAAAATGTAAGTCAGTCGTAGGTAAGAGGTGGCAATACTAGTAATTAGCGCTCATAGCCGAGCAAGGTGGCCGGCAGCACGCGGGGCGAGGGGGGGAGGGAGGGGGCGGCACGCTGTCTGGCTGAAGTTGACTCACGCGCGTACTTCCCGCGCGGTCGCTCCGCCCGCCCAACGCAACCGTCGACAAAAAGCTCTCTATGCGATTTTCCGACTTTACTTGTCGCTGTCGCGGGTCGCCACGTGCTGCCTGTACCTAATCAAAGAACTCTTATACAAAGCGTTTTTTTATTATTTTGTAAAATACAGCTTTTCTTTTTGTGTATTTACACACTTGTACATACGTGTGTATCAAGTGCAAAAATAACAACACACTCAGCACATTAAAGTTAGTTACAGTACCAGCACCAACAAAGCAAAAAATAAAACGATACAATCTGACAACAAAATAATTCTGTTGAAAACTCACATAAGTACGGGGCTATCACAATTTTAATATGTCGTTTTGTCCAGCGCGCTGCAAGCTTTTTTCTCTATAAAGATAAGGCACGTCTCGGCACTCCGTTCCCTCTCACAACTTGCAAAAAAACACTTGTTATAATCTGCTTCATTTCTCTTGCAGGATTAGTCGACAAGATTTATTGACCGATGTTTTTTTACTTTTTGACTGCCATACAACCACATCCTCGTGTTAACATCTAAAATTCTAAAATAACGCAGGCCACAGCTGCAGTTTCTGAATGAGTGTCGAAAGACGTCTCGAAATATCACATGTTTGGCTATTAAGCGACAGTTGAGGCACAACCCCTAATTTATATTTCTTTTCCGAGATATATTATTATTATGTCATTATATCATTAAAATAAGAAAACATTTGGGAAATGTTAACAAGCAATGTACTACATGCCATTGTACCAGCTGTTTTGTAATCAATCAGGTTTGATTATTAATTTATCTCAATTCACCATTAAAACACAAATAAGTATTCATTTTGTTTTTTTTTTCTCAAAATACATACATTTCATTACCATAGTCGAGAGTTTGAACGGTTACAATTTTACCCGTATCCCCTTACTTTCTTAAAGTCTACGTAATTAAAATAAGATCTCACATTCACTAAGATTCCCTACATATTATAAGTCGCATAGGTACCTATGGTTTGTCGTTGCATTATTTTATAAATGCTCCACGTTCACAATGTCATACCAATAAAATGAAACAATTTATTGTTCGTTTCAGCGCGCTGACTTAGATAAATAGCCCTTGTATTGGACAATTTGTTGAGTAATCCCTGCATTTGTTTCAATTATTCCGGCTTCCTACTTGATGGCCACTTACCTACATTTAAATCTAATGGCTTTCTCTGACACGTGCTTGGCATATAAACTCGTTGAATACTACATACCTAATTACACTGATGTTCCGTACAATATCCATTTTATAACGTTTGTCATATCCCTCATATTAATGTGCTATTACTATTCTCGAGCATGAATTTCATATGAATATTTTCATTTATACGCGCACATTTGCCAAATGGGAATTGGACATCTTGATTACGGATAGTTATTAGGCACTTTCTATGTGAGTGCGTGTGTCAAATGGTTCATAATTAGGGTATCATTGTCCCCGGTGTAATGGAGCGAGGAAGTTAACAGAGACTGGGAGGAAGGCCAGCCCTTGTAAGTGATTGTAACAAATTGTCATCTTTCGCTCACATTGTCTAAGCAATTGTTGATTGAATGCAATGTTGATTGGTGTAAGTATCCGCAGTAGATGTGGGCTTGGAAATGATTCGACAGTTCCACAATTTGTTGCGTGTATTGCCGTAGCAAATGTCATTTAAAGTTCGTAAGGGGGAACCGAGGAATAAATGGAATCTACTGTAACCGTGTACAGAATGATTGGATCATAAATGAGCTTAGTAAACTGCTGGTACCTATGTGTATTCAAAATATTAAATAGGTAAGTATATCAAAGCATGTGGCTTTCGACAGCTGCAATGCTTTTTACGAGCTTTTCGTCGCCAGTAATTATGTAGCGCTAGTTAAATTCGCATTTAGAAGTTCGATACTGTTAAAGTTTCCTTGGAACTTCCCTTGCGCGATGCAGGCCCGGTGGCCGCAGGCGGCAGGGGCGGCTACACACGCCACGACAATCATACAGCATTTAATCATCATTAAAGCGGAATCAGCGACACGCCGCTGCAGCCGCGTCAGCTGTATTGCGCCCCAAACGGGTTTTTTGCTTCATCGCGGATTTTAGACGATGTTTTAAAATGTTTTTTTTTTTTTTAATTTTAAAAGTACCAGACTGCGCAAACAGTGCAAAAATTCAATGGTGTTTTTATGTTTCATTAAGTAAATTGGCTTTGCTTGTTTGTTTGGGCTGTCGCAGCTTTGGTGTTTAAGCTTGAAACAAGGAGCGTCTACAAAATTATACAATAACGAGTTGCAGTTTGTAAAGTAAAAGCCTAGGGAAAACAAATCAAAAATACGACTACGTGGCAGGAAATTAGAAAATGTTGTACACAGATGAACGATCTATCTACCCCATTTTAATTCAATGACAAGCCCACTGTAATATTAGCCATTTTTAATAATACTATAGTCCTGTTATTGCGCAGACATGTGACCCTTTTCGGTATTAGAAAAATTACATTGTAACTTGACGGCCTATTTTATCTACATGCACAACACAAAGAGATCTACCCGAAAAATGCTGGGTGGTCTTTTGTGCCGACGACCAGTTATGACAAAGCGAAGCTCCGTGCCCCTCTGCACGGTTCTTTGTCTACCAGATCGAGATAGGCGCGTAAAATTTGATACGGGAATTATTTTATTAGATCAAACGTACACGTGCGCGCCGTGACGAATGTGATAATGTTCCCGGCCGGAGTCCAACAACGGAACAATTACATTCCACATGAATTAACCATAATAGTAGGATTACGGAAGCTTTGGGCTCGTAGCACCGTGACGCGATGTCCGGAGTCAATTGGTGGTGGCGTGGTGCGCTATTCTGCGGATGCGTGCTGCGTAGCTGTTTCCAAGTTGGCAGGAGAGTAAGGAGTAGCTATTACTGTGTTGTTGCATGCGGAGCGAGTGACGTGGCCCGTCGCCCGTCATGATGGCTGCCGTGAGTGGTGACGTCGCGTGCGCTCAGCGCTGTCCCCCACAACATTACACGGATATCGACTTTCCAAGGGATACTATGCAAATATTAAAACGACTTTCTTTAACAACTTTTAGCTACCCAACGCTGTAACATCGTGTAATGTTTTTGCTACGTAACTTTGTAATGTATTGATTGAACTTTGTTGTTGTTTTCCGAAAAATCTTCAGTTACGGAAATAACTTTTAATTAGGACGACATATTTGTGAGAAGGTATGCTCTTGATAAGATAGAAATGTTTGGCTATGCATAATTATAATAAATTGCTGTGACTATCTATTTAAGTCCCACGAATAAAATTTATTTCACCAAAAAAGAAAGCTCATAAACGTGTCTACGTTTCACATAAATCATAGTTGAATGAAAAATAACCTCACTAGGAAAATTTTCGAGTTACATAAGATCTTTCCGCAGTTCTAGATTTAAATTCAGTTCAACCAAATCATCAAAGCTTTTGCTTACGAAGTTACACAAGTGCCTAATGTCACTACGGTGGAGCTTTATAAAATAATGAGCTTTTTTGGGACAAATTTTAATAACTAACTACTTACGGTTAGTTCAATGGGCTAGGTACTTTAAATTTCATATGTTTTGGCATGGCATAATTATTAGATTGTGTGAAAGATGATATCGTTAGAAGGAGGTAAATACAGAAATGATTGTTGATACAGTTGGACCCATAGAAGAAAATGTAGAATACTTACGAAAATGTGAAAAGTTTCACATTGTGTAGAACAAAATACATAATATTCGCCACACATACTATCGCGGGCGTAAGGCCAGTGTTAAGCTAAAAAGGATGGAAGGAAGGAGGGCCGGTTGTTTATTGTTCGCTCGGTCGCAAAGATATGCGCAACCGAGCGGCGGCCGGTCGCGGAACTAATGCATCAATAATGAACTTGCACTATACTTGGTAATAAACTAATAACTTACGGCAAACCTTAGCTTTGAAGCCATAATTACCGCGGCCTCGGTCCCCAACCCTATTACATCCAGTTGCAATCGTTACTTTATTACGGGGCATTCAATTTTGTTCCAATATTGTCGCAAAAACTTACTAGCCCATATCGATTAAGTCGTTTTTCATAAAATACACCCTAACGAAAACTTTATTTTTATCATTACCTTGATTAGCATTCAAGTTAGGTACGAATAATGCCGCCGAATTTACGAGCGTAACAAATCGGTTAGTTTCACAACTATGGCACAAATTCAACCTAGATATTTGAACAAAGCGTGTTCCCCTCATAATATTGGAAACGGTACCATCGGCAACGCGTGTCCTTGGCAGGCACGACGAAACGTCAATGAAATTTAATAAACCGTCTACGATAACCCAGTTATTGTAACGTAAGCTGTATATAAAAAGCGGCAAGTACGCCTGCCGCATCCCTCGGTAGTCAGTGTAGTCAGCGGGTAGGCTAGTACGGAGTGCCCGCCCGCCGCCGTCGCACGTAAGCTCCTTCTGCTACGAACTTTGCTACGCACGCTTTAGCCGCCCAGCACACCGTTGAAAGGCACATTCTTTTACTATTGGCAAATTAAATAACGCACGATACAAATAGTCACTTAATTACCGTGGTATCGTATTCATTCTGGTAATAAAATAATAACATGCTTTATAAAAATTGAAGATGTATTATTTTATACGCGACTATCTGTAGAGTGCACGGACCTTTTAAAAGTTTGTTACCCTGACTCTGGTTGTTTGCACCGTTTAGTACTTGACTTAGATATATGTACCCATAGGCTGCCTTGCCTGATGCACATACAACAACGTGTTGAATTAGCCGGCGCAATGGTGCACAAACAGTGACGAATCGCCCCCCATTGTGACCGCTCACAAGCACAGTAACGTTTCACATGGTTAACTCAGACGCTGTCTGTACACAATGGCTCATGTTGGACACACTTTTACCATCACTCCATCCGATCGGTGTAAAATAATCATCAATCAAAATATCACATAGAGTTAAAAATCCATCAATGAACGGTGAAATGTGACTGACATCAATATTTGTGCACAAGAATTATGTTTTGTAGAGTTTACACGAAACGAGTGAGTAAATTAGTTTTATTTATGGATTTGAGTATTATTGAAATGCACTTTGGGACATGGCACCTACAAGCACACTTTATTATCTTGCTTCTGATACGGATCATAACACTTGGTTTTATTTTGTTGCAGCCTATGAATTCACTTCGTAATACCTGAAAATGGATTAAGAAAACTAAACATTTGAAAACTTTACAATGAGTTTGTTCGTTGATTTACGTCAAATTAAATCTTCAGTAACAAACCTATCGGAGATGGTTGACAAGATATCTTCCACTGTTTCAAAAGAAAAGAAAACAGAAGAACGTCCGAAGAAAGACGACATTATGTACAGTAGTTCGATGTACAGCAGTTCCATTCACAAACCAACAACGTTGGGCTTCGGCGTTCGTTTTTCCAGCCAAGAAGATGTTTACCAAAGCCTGCCTATGCCTTCGTCTAGGCTACGCAGTCACATGTCACTCCCTAATTTGGGGAAAGCTGAAAATGTGTTCGATAAAACGTCCGCGTCACGACAGGAAGACAGGCCGAAAATTGTTGAACTCAACGAAGATAGCCAGGATAGAAACAAAACGAGCATACATTTGTCATCGGAAAATCTCAGCGATTGGATTATTGCGTCCATTAATAAGAGACCACATTTTGACGACGTTGGAGACACGCACCCCATGGATTTCTTAGAAAGTATTCAGTACTACATTTCCGAATTAAAAATGGCAGAAGAGAAACAGCTGTCATTCATAATATCATGTTTAGAAGGTGTGCCGCTCATGTGGGCCCGCTGTTTCAGGAGCGAGTTCAAAGATGTAGAAACATTTTACATGGCTTTCGAACAAGAATTCTGGGGCCCTGACAGACAAAAGGCAGTATTATACGATATGAAACTAGGAAAATACGACGACAGAAACCCAAGAGTCAGTATGTCAGAATATTTTTTGCACAAAGTATCGAACTATCGACATTTGACGCCACCGCCATCGGACTTGGAAATAGTTTATTCACTAGCAGCTCATTTTCCAACTGCCGTAGAGCTCGAGCTACGTCTTGCACCAAAACCAACGCTACGCGAAGCGTACCATGTGCTACGCCGTAGAGAGGGCGAAGGTTCCGATTTTCTACCAAATTATTTGTATGAAATGTGTGAAGCGTTTCAACGTGGTCAAAGACCCGAATCAGCGAGGCGTGGTGATGGGTCATCATCGTCTTACAATTTAGAACACGAAAAGAAACTAAACAAATAGTATTAAACAGTATGCACCATTATTTATACGTATTACGTACCACTTACTGCCATCGAATAATTTAATTAGGTCATGAAAGGTAAAATGTTTTACAAATAAACACTTTAAATGAAAAATTGGGATGTTTTATTTATCGAATAAATCAATGCTTTAATTAAAAGGGTTGCCACACCCCATATTTTTTCAAAGAATGAAATTAATTGCAATAAAGTACACCCGTTACGATAATATTATTTTGATACAGAGCGTTGCATGAGAGCGAAGGCAACTGGACGGAGAGCGAATGCTTGGAGGCGCGGCGCGCGGGCTGGCTGTGGGGCGGGCAGGCGCGCGCGTGCCGGCGCCAGCCCTCCGCCATGCCGCACGTAGCGGGCGCCGCGCGCCTGGCCCGCGCCGCCTGCCTGGCCGCGCACCACGGCGAGCGCTGGAACTGCTCCTCCATCGAACTTGCACCCAGATTTACCCCTGACCTGCTCACGGGTGCGTATCTTTTACCGATGTATTTTTATTGACACTAAGGACTTCTACGAGTCCAGCATCTGTTTCCATGAATTTGTGATTAAGTATCACTGTCAGTAGGTACCTACAATTTTAGTCCACGCCTTGCAAGAACCCTTTTTAGTCCTTATTAGAAAAAAGCTGCAACTTCCATCACTAATGTAAGATATGGGAGACAAGTTTGTCGAGTCTTTTAAATCACCGTGGATGTTTTGTGCGAGTGCGGCCGGCGTGACGACAGCGCCCTTTCTTTCAGCAACGGTGCGCGGGTACCGTTCCGCTCCGACCATTCTTTTTATTTACATGACACATGAACATATTTATCACTTCTCGGGTAATTAATTTTCAGATTACACCATTGTTTCAATTTAATTTGAATGCGCTATTGTTAATTACCCCCTAATAGAGCTGAGCGAGTAGACAGTAAAGAGCAATCGTTCCGATGCCGATTGTACGGCCGGCGCAGGAACCTTATTAAATAACAGAATACGTCACGCGATGTCTTCATAACTCTATGCCAGCACGAAACTCGTTGAGCGAGCGGTACAACACGTTGGCTCTCATAGCGTGACGCAACTGCATAGTAAGTAGGTAAATATTGATCTAATAAATGAATAAGAGATAAACGCGCAGACATATCGGTCAGGAAATGTTTGCCGTCGCTGAATCTTTCATAAAAGTTCGTAGAGGAACAAGCTTTTATGTTGATGTTAACGCTATCCAATCTCTTTTTGCGTGGCTCTCTAACAATCAGTGTTCCAAGAGAGACGTTAAAAAAACAACTATCTAAAAGTTAGGAATAGAAAAGAAGACAAACAATGGGAAGTTTTTCTAGTTTTAGCATGGTCGGCGACATTGTGTAGTTGGCAGCGAGTGCGGGCCGGATGCCGACGGTCGACTACTGCGAAATACGGAGCATTGTTTTTGGTCACCATTTCGGCGTCCGTCTGCCCACTTTAGGAAATTAATTGACACGGAACGTTGTCGGCTACAAACAAAACCGTTAGGAATCTTTGGAGTGCCCCCGGTTTATTACATTTTAATTAAAAGTTTTACGTAGCGAATAAAGTCTGCGGCCGCTGTGGTAATGAACAAAGAATAACTTTTCATTAAGAGCCGAGGTGTCTACTTAGATAGGTGTCCGTCTAATTTTGCATAAGGTCGCTTCGCTAAAGATTTATGGGCCCGTGAATAATAACTGTTTAATTTTTCTCACCCTACAATCTTGATGTCAGTGAATGATCATAATCTAGTTATTATTTCGAATCTGAAATTGGCTTTCAGTGGGACTAAAGGTAAACAGAACCGTTTACATAACAAATAAAAATGAATGTGGAAGCTCCTGGCACTGGATGTAATGTAGCCACGTCATTCGTCATCCTTGCTTGATGTTGCAGCTAGTGCCTATCGCCGGTGTCACGGCATCGCAAATATTTGATTTTGTTATGAGCAGGTTTCGTGACGTTTTCCTTTACATGCAAAAAATATCACGGTACATACGCAGGATCGCCCGCGACATCGCGAGGTTGCGTTTATTTTCAATGCGTTCTCCCAAGAACACGCTGGGCACTTGTCAAGCTTTTTGTGGGCAGTTCTACAAAACATTGAATGGGAGAAAAGAGAATAATGCCGGGCAGGCCACCACACAGGAATCGTTTTACTTTACGTAAAACTTTAATTTCTGAAACATCACGTACTTTAGCTTCTATTTACTACTTTCAAGATGTCATCGGTTTTATAGAAAAGCTAACCAACAAGTAAATCTGTCTACCTACATGAAATTTCTGATGCATTTGATTCTCAACTAAACGATATAATATCAATGCCATCTAACGTGTTCGGAATCATAACGCCAATAAAGCCTCAACTCTCGCGATTTTTATCGTCTTCAATTGCAGTTTGCATTTAAGCATAAAGTTGTAATGACAAAATCTACATCTCGATAGGTGGATAGATTTATGTGTCTACTATTAATTTTGTTTTTGATATCATGTTGATGTAAATAGTTACGAAAACAATTAATTATATTGTTAACACATTCGTAAAGAAGATATGAGTATCCAGGTCTTAAACTAAAGAGCTTTCATCATTCTAGTCTTCGACATAAAATTATTGCTAGAATGATGAGGATGATTAAGTTATCCAGTTATAACATGAAAATGATCAATAAATGCCTTTTCACTGTTTCCATTTTCTCAAGCTTTCAAATAGGGATTCAATTACATTGTTAGTAATAGATACTCCATCAAACTTCATGTCTGCAAACTGCAACTACCGAGGAATCAGAACTTCCCAAATTAAACAATATCTTAAAGCGCTTGGGGGCAGTTTCATCGGGAAGGCGTACAAAGTTAAGAATATAAATCAATCTCGCGAATCCTTATTGATGAGATAAAGCTTTTCTTCTGAAAACCATGAAAGTTATCTTTAGTCTGTTAAATTAGAAAGACGATCGAAAGCTCGTCTTACAATGCGATCAGCGGTGAGGGTTTAGGGTCGAGGTACAGCGAGACGGACAAAAGATTTAATTACACGCATGAATCAAGCGTGCAGGGCGCGGGGGGCGGCATGTGAGGGTAGCAGTGGGAGGGGGAGAGACGTCATTCAGCGATAACCGTGAGCTGTGCACTCACGCGCGGTCTGCGCTGCCGATGTGCTGTGTGATAAGCCCGTCAGATGCCATTGTTTAACTCCGCTAAGGACGTGCGGGCTTTATCGCGCAGATATCGTTTGTAATTAAAAACGATTCTCTTGATGGAGAGTGCCTATCAGTACAAGACTTGTATAAGGGTTCGGAATAAAGCAGGGAGTTTCGGGTTAAGTTTCCTTGGCTCTACTTTGTAGAGATCGTCTTTGCCAATTTGCCTATTGCACCTTGCGTCACCACATTCCAGTTCTCGTTTTCCGAATCTCACGCTCACTTGAGCTCGCTTGAGCAGGATATCAGTCAGCTTAGTCTATCTGTGATATTGATACGTCGGTATTAAGATCGTCGGTCCATGATGTGATGTAATGCGCTACATCTTTTGACTCTTAGTTTGTTTATTATATATCATCAGTTATAATGGCATAAACTGTTTGATGAATTAACTCTACACTAAGTATGAGTCAGACCTAAATTAGATCTAGATACCTAAATCAGAATATACACCCATACCCATATTACCTGCACAAGTCATAAAAGCAACGGGAGAAAACTTGTAAAAGATTTACTTTGTAAGCGTCGCGTCGCGAAGTGTCGACTGCTTGTCCGAAAGTTTTATACAAGCGAGCGCGGGTGCCAAGAGCAAACCGGAGTTTACTGAAAACTTGTATACCTACTTCAAAGGCAAAGGGTTCGACAGAAGTTAGATAGTACATAATAATATGAACTTGAAGACCGGTAGAGTACTTCAAACACTATTACATATGTACTGTTACGTCGGCTGCTTTACGAGATCATTCTAGATTACGTTCGAGTCTAGAATGTTCCATCATGGAACTATCTAGAAGATTCGAGAATAATCCTAGAATGGTCCATTATGGAACTTTCTCGAATGTTCCAGAAAGTTTTGGAACTTTCTCGAAGAATGGGTCCGCCAAATGAAGGTACCATAAAGTTGTGAACTTTCTCGAAGGATGAGTCGGCATATAAATATCCGCCGAGTTTGCGGGAGGAGTCAACCAAGTCTCGCTATATCCACAGGATGCAGACGCTCCAAAACCGATACTTACGTAGGGTCACGGGTGCCCCCTTTTACGTACGTAACGAACGTCTCCACGTAGACCTTAGGATGCCCACCTTATTGCAGTTCATGAAACGCCTCACCAAGCGTTTCTTCGATCGTGCAATAAAACATCGTAATCCCCTGATCGCATCGGCCGCCCGATACGACCCATCGCGTATCAGTCAGGTTCGCCGTCCAAGGCACACACTCGTAACTCCCGACGACGCTATCACTCTCCTCAAGGAGAGCCGTAGGGAAACTAGTACGCTCCTCAAGCGTAAACCCCGTTTCAAGCCGCCGTCTTTCCGCCCTCGCCGTCGAGGTCCGTCGCGACGTCCCGGTAATTGCCCTCCCCGACCCTCGCTCGAGCCAGCCCGCGATGCTGTGCCAGTAGTTTTAAACCAGCCCATAAATAATATCACTCAGATCCAGCCTGTCCCCTTGCTGCCCTCCCCCAGCGACGCCCTAAGCCGAGGTCCGAGCCCCACAGGGGGCGCCCTTAGCGTGTAGTCGCTTAGTTTGTAAGTTTTTTGCCCTGGCTGGAGGCCTTAAATTCAAGGCATCCACAGGATAGACCGGTTGAGCAGACGACAACCTCCTAGGTTGAACTGCGAGATGCCATACACAAAAAAAAAAAAACGGGAGGAGTCAGTCTGATTTTGGCTACACAAGGAAGCGAATCAAAGTGAAGTACAAGTGCGATATCTAAGTGAATAGTGATCAGTGGTGAATTTGTGATTGTGAAATAAGTGTTTAATTCGGTAGTGTTTTAATTTATTTCATACCCAGCTCGTAACAATACTATACCACTGTCCATATAATCCACACGCATCTTGCCACAGCGACTTCGGAGTCTGCCACGATTTACCCCGACCGACATGACTTGCGGAGCGAAGCCACTCACATGAGGAAAGCAAGAGAAGCGCGCTCATGTCTCTTGACGCATGAGCGTCGCCCGAAGCTGTGAAAGGAGCCGGAGCCATAAGGAGAGCAAACTTCCAATGTGCCGCGAAGGGAAATCCCCTTTGATGCCTTGTCTCTAAACATTGGAATCTGTATTTTTTTACCACTAGCTTCGTATGAATTTACGTTGAGTTAAGATAAAATTCTCTGTCCTGCAGTCCCTATGTTGAACATTAATTGTATTTGCAACCGTAACACGTTTTTGAGGATGCCCAATTGCCCATTCCATAATTGAACTAATAGTCCACTCGCTGGCATTTAGATGTGCTAAAATATAGGTAATAATTGATTCAATAACAATGAGCCACTAGCTGATAAAGGGCAACCTATTCTTACTCTCTTCGATCGATAAAATCGATATTAACTGGTGAACTGGCCCATGCCAGTGTAACCAATGTCAAAGATCTATCTTTGAAATGTGGCCTCCATTGTGCCCTTACAATAGTTTGAAGTTGACCTACAAATACCACTTTGGCAGATACCTTTATCCAGCAATGTAGTTCAATGAGCAATGCAGATACAATCTGCAGTTCCAACTTACAAGCAGGTGAGAGCAAGAGACACGTTTTATCGCAATTAGTGCACTTCTGACGTGTGGGATCCAATATAGCACTTACAAACAATATATATATTTAGCAGAAAGCTCAGGTACTTAGTATAAATAGTACTTGCAATCGGCGTGCGTGTATAACCAAGATATGAGAACGTGGACGAAGCAAAAGAAAAGGAATATGTAAAGATTGTAGCAGGTGCTGTTCTGTCGTTCCTGCCTACTAATATTATAAAGAGGTAAAGTTTGTTAGTTTGGATGTAGGGGGTTATCTTCAGAACTGTTGGTCCAATTCCGAAAATTCTTTCCTAATGGGAATCTACATTATCCCATATTTAGAACGTCCCCGTGAGATTATTTGCGACCATAACGGGTGCGAAGCCGCGGGCGTAAGCTATAGTGTAACATATTTAGCTCAGTTGGAGGACTTGTAATTTGAAAATAATATTGCCGGTAATCAGAAAAAAAATAACCTGTGTAGCTGTGCTTTCACTTCAAGTTCTCAATATCTTCAGGTACTCGCGAGCAAGCGTACGTGTACGCGATGTCTGCGGCGGCGTTGACGTGGTCGGTGGCTCGCGCATGCGCGGCAGGCTCGCTGCCGGCCTGCTCGTGCGCCTCCCCGCCCCGTGCACCCCCTCGGCCCCCGCGGCAGGCGCAGATCACGCCAGCCGAACCACATGCGAGGTTCAAGTGGGGTGGATGTGGTGACAACTTTCAGTGGGCGGAAAGGTATGAACAGTACTTATTTTGTTTGTATTTAGTGCTACATTTGATTGATTGCTCTTTTTAAACAAAATCTGTATTCTCAGATTCGCTAAGCAGTTTCTGGATGCGCACGAAATTGACGTCCGAGAGGGGAAAGTGGAGAATATCCTGGAAATAGAGACGACGACCACGGAGTTACCTACTACTACAACAACCATGGAGCCAACGACGATGCCTCCCGTAGTCATCTTAGTGGACGACCAGCCAGCGCCAGCCAACACCAGCGTGGCTCCCAAGACGAGGAAGAAGGGACGCCGTGGACGGAAGCGTCTGCCGCGCTCGCCGCGGCGAGGAAGACCAACACGGAAAAGGTTCAGATCTAGACCGAGGTTAGCGTATATGAAAGCGTTTTTGCACGATGCTCACCAAAACGATGGATTAGGGCAGAGGTGTATTGAACGCATTTTCAGGATGTAATTGGGGCTATTTTCAAGCAAAACGCAAATTATTTAGAACTTAAATCACCGTTTTGCTTTATAAACTAATAGTAATTGTAAAATTTTATCTATTTTTTCTAATGTCCAGGTACGAATATGAAGACAGAGGATCCAGATACCGCAATATTGAATACCGGATGGCGGCTGATGACCCAAGGTTCGATCCTCAAGTGGACTTGCGAACTCGACTCGAACGGCTACGAGAGCTGATTGCATCTGCTAACCTAATGAACGGACGATTTGGACGGAAGGTGAATATCGATAAAGCTTTTTCAGTTTCGGATTCCTTAGTTCCTACATGACATACCAAAATAATTCAATTACTTAACGAACGTCTTGCGTCTTCGTAACCCGATTCTTGAGATAATTATGATAACCTAAATATACTGATCGAAAGTGCCGAGGGTGGTCCGGGCATGGGTAACCATCGATCACATATCAAGCGCTTCCGTGCCGGCTGTCATTTTTTAGAGTTCATTTGCAGACAGTCGTTACGAGTAGTTACTATCTGAAAGGCTGACAGCCAGTCTTACCAAGGGTGTACCGTATTATTACCCAGTACCTAGCTAGGTTGTAGGGGTCAGATAGGCAGTCGCTTCATGTAAAATACTGGTATGAAGATGCATCCGGTTGGAAGCCGACCTCAACATATTTGGGAAAGGCCAGACTCAGCTGATGACTTACAAAATTATCTTTGTTGACCAGGCGGTTTCATCAGGAATGCGCACGAAGTGCACGTGTCACGGCGTGTCGGGCTCGTGCTCGGTGCGCACGTGCTGGCGCGCGCTGCCGCCGCTGGCGCGCGTGGCGGCGGCGCTGGCCGGCGAGGCGGCGCGCGCCGGCCCGCTGCGCCCGCACGCGCGCCACGCGAGACGCGCGAGACCCAGGTTGCGATACGTCACGCCTAGTCCAGACTACTGCGAGCCAGATCCAGCTGCAGGATCGCTTGGAACACACGGCAGGTAAGAAGTTTGGAGTTGTTTTTCTACGTAACCGCGGGATATCGATTACTGTTATTCTTTTCTTACTCTCTAACTTCCTCTGCACAGGATCCATCGATTTTATTTGGGATTGGCTCTCCTCGTCAGTCTACACCAGACGTGTTTGGTATGTGTCGTTGAGAAAGAGACCTACATAAACTTTCTTCAGATCTTTAAGCTATCAAAAGGTGTTCGAAGCCTTCTTTTCTTTTTATTTTCTAGTTGAAAACCATGAACGCCCCGATCCAGACATTTACAAAACCCTATTGATGTTGCTCTCTGAGGAGTATAATTGGCATTGAGTTGCTGAAAGAGTTGAATAGCTTATCATTGCTGCATCTTTACAGAAAGTGCAACGCGTCGCTGGGCAGTGCGGCAGGCGGGTGCGGGCGGCTGTGCTGCGGGCGCGGGCGGCGCGGCCTGCGCTCCAGTCGGCTCGAGCGCTGCCACTGCCGCTACCACTGGTGCTGCCGCGTCGACTGCCAGCTGTGCCGACTTACCACCGAGGAACACTATTGCAACTGAACCTTCTAATTCGTTCATTATCTGACCGGAGCAGTCTTCTTCTTTTCGTGTCAACTGTGTGTTTTGGTAAGACTATATTGTTTGAGCGCAGTAGGTGGCCACGCTGAACAACTATGTTAATTATAACCACCAGCAGCGCATCTTGTGTTGACGGTTTCTGAAACTATGTATAAATCTGACACGGGAAACAGAATTTTCCACTGCCTAACCCTTGGGCGATTACAAGGCGTGATGTTATGTTGTGGATGAGGGTGGATCCGACTAAGACTTTCATATTTTTCACACGACATAATACGCTGTTTAGCTAGGATAGAAGTTACCCAACTTTACTTTGCTAGGGGCAAAGTAAAGTAAGTAGGTACATACTTGGTTTACGAATCCTTGGCCTATATTAAATTAGTGGAAGTCTTCAATTTGCTTTTCCAGTAATCACCTACGCTTATATGCTTCCTTAAAGTATTCCCTTCACAAGCCGTATAATTGAAAAAAAAAAAAACAGAAATATTTTCCCTTTTAAACCAAAGATTAAAGATACAATTTGACTAGTCATAATACCTTCGTAAGTAACTTGTGTATAAGACTCCCGATCTACTATCCGTCTACACAAAAATGGGATTCGATTTGGCAGTTAAGCTATTTGCCTTTCACGTGAGGAGTACATGTGCGAGCGAGAGGCACGTTATGAAAGTAGTTGCCATTTATAATCTCATCGTGTAAAAATCTTGTATTGAAGTAGAATTAATGTAGAAAGTAAATTTTAAACAGTAGCAACATAGTCATATTCTCAGAAGTATCCACAGTACTTAGAATATATACATTTTATTTTATTTAAGACTGTCTGTTATTTTGTTACGTATCGAAAATTATGATAACAAGTAATAATTATAACGTAACTAAGCGTGTAATTTCTAATATTTCGACAATAAAGTGAATTAAAATGTTTAACGTAGCCCAACGCTGTATATTCAGCTTTAACAGTATTATTGATATTTCCTATTAATGGGCTCATACAGACCTTATTTAGTAGATCCGTACCTACCATTGAAATAATGCCGAAAAGCATTGCAGAAAATTAATTGTATAATATTTTATTCGTAGTGTCAGTTACTACTTACATAGTTGTACATAATTAAGAAGTATTTATTGAACTCAAAATAAACTGGTAGATTTAGGTACTTTTTCTCCGTCAAAGTAATTTTAATAAGATGTAGTTTTAGTCGTACTATCTTTAGTCGTTTCATGTCAAATGATAATTTTATTACATAGTGATGTTAAGAATTCTTGTAAATAAAAGTCGTACTTAGAAGAATTATCTGTTTTACTTTGATTAAATTGACTTATTGCGACACTGCAAGAACAGATGCTTGATTTGCAAGAAATTATCCTAAGATGTTCACATTGAACACTGACCAAAACGAAGTATAGGTCATAGAGCGCGAAATGCGCAAATGAAGTGTAAACGCACACTCAAACACCCCGCAACACGCACAGCAGCCATAGAATTTTGATTTCTTTGAATGCAACCTACTTTCGACAGCAGCAATGCTGCAGTTTATTGTAGTATTAAAGAGCAATTTCAGAGTAGCGTATTTTTGCGCGTATAAGCTCATATTCGTTTACGCGCTTACACGTTGCGCACGTGTAAGCGCATTTTGCGCTTCAAAAAAATAGAACGCTCAAACACGCGCTTATTTCGGCATATTCGCTCAAACGAGTGAGTGGGGGTTAGTGTGCGCGCGGGGACGCATCTCTGTGAGGAGCCGCGTCCTGCTAACACGAGCATATAACGTCAACGCTCGTACGAGTTGCGTGTGTGGCAAAAGGCGCGCCTATACGCGCCGAAAATACGCTACACTGTAAACTTGCATTAAGCTCCTAGTATTCTTGGCGCAAATGTTTGATTATTGTTTAACTACCATTATTCGGTTTTGTTTCAACTTAAAATATGGAAGAGAAAAACACAATAAAAAACAATATAAATGTGACGTAAGTTTATTTACAGTACTATTGTATTTTAGCAATGTATTGCCGATTAAATATACTGAGCAATATTGAAATAACAAAATTGAAGGAATATGTACCTATGACCAACCTAAAGACATTCACTGGATAATGTAATATTCAATTCACTAACTTGTGAGATCTCAAGACTGCTTCATTCATTAACCTTATATATAAACAGTAGTTTTATTTACTTTATTCACTATTACTATACAGAATTTAGGAATTTGTTTCTGGAAATATAAAAAATAAACTCTAGCTAACATAGGATTTCAGTTCAACAGGAAAATCCTTTCACTTATAAACTAAAAATCACATCATTTTTTACTTATTTGATATAAATGGTGGTAAAACGCTTACTTAAGTAGGAAACGTGAAAAATAACTACAATATTACAGCGTAAGTCACATATAGTTTGTGTGAAATGTTAAAAAATACGACGATTTACAGAACGATAAATATAGCAATATGGCATCGCAAATAAAAGTAGGTAGACTAAAAAATTTCAACTTATTTAGTATTTGCCAATATAAGGAACTGCCAAATATTTCGCTTGTAAATTAAAATAACTGTGTGACAATATATAGTTATTGCAGTAGAGTACATGTAATAATTGTATAGATCAGCTACTTATGCAGTGAGCATTTACCTACTTACACATTCACTCGAACTCAGCATTCAAACAAAATTGGAATAAACTAATAATATCCACACTTTAGTTCATCATAACTCAGAGTGATCGTCGTGTTCTGAAACAACACAGTTAATATAAATTAATATTATGTTCATAAATACTACGATTACTTTACTTCGAAATAATGAGCTGACACTTGATGGGCAATTTTTTGTAAGATTGGCCTTAATCACATTAGATCGCGAAAAGTGGAAAGAGGGAAGGGAGGCCTTTGCCAAGCAGTGGGACAGCATAGGCTCTTTAATAAATGTTAGTAAAAATAACTTACTTGATGGACTTTCAGCTGGAGTTTCATGATGATCAGTACTCTCGATCTCCTGCAACAATTGACATAATATTATTGGTATGTCGCCACAAGCACGGCAGTTACGGCCATCCGCACGACGCTTCACGGCAAATAGCGACACATCATGAAGCTCATTGTTTTATACAAGCTTAGTTTTTTTTTTTATCGTAAACCTCTTAAAAGATAGTCATGATTATGACAACTAAAACGGGAATTCCCGGGATTGAGCTTTGAAAAAAAACCGGTTCTGTTGTATAAAAACCCGGGTTTTCGGTACTTTTGATTCTTTTTTTTTAATCGATTATTATTGTCCTGTAAATCTCACAAATCAGTCACACAACAAGTTGTAGGTCGTTTAAAGTGTGTAGAAACATGAATAAATGTATTTATTTCCTTTATTTATTTTTCTTACTTACTTATTTACATTTTTAAATATTCCTATAAAAAAAAAAAAACATTTAAAAATATAAAAAAAAAAAAAAAAAATTGTAGCCCACCGGTATCGGGAACAGGGTCCAAGCTACCGGCGGTCAGGGCTCGGTATTTATTTTATTATTACACGACTTATTCATAATCATTTATATATTTTAATCCCAATATGCAATGACGGTTGACAGAGGAGAATGGAAGAAGAAAACGTGTTGCGCCGACCCTAAGTAGAATGGGACAAGGGCAGAAAGATGATGATGAATAAGTTACCTACAGGAATTCTTGGGTTATGGACAAAGGGAATTTGTTACTTAGGGACAGTTCGATTCAAGCTTCATGGTGGTGATACTAAGTTAGCTGCGAGCGTCGGTCCGCGCAGGTGCAGTCATGATAATAATTATGTAACATTTAAATTTTTATTATTACAGCGTAAACCGAAGAGAGAAAACTCCACAGATTTCACATGAGAATAATTTAGAATATTTTGATCAATACGCTCCTAATTACATTATCTCCCTCACTCCTACTAAATATGATAGATGCCTAATGTGTTTAGTAACAGAGACAATGCAATCCGAGGGTAATGGCAAACGTGTTCTAGGCAATTATGAATAACTAGCGGTCGCCCGCGGCTCCGCCCGCGTGGATGTCGGTTACCGCTGCAAAAAGCCTACCCAGGAAAGGCACGGTCAGCAAAATGATTCCCAGGTCAATTCACAGACACCGACAGTAACATTGACGACGCAGTCATTATCCGCAGGCTGCACAGATTGTCTTTCTGTGTATGTTAAGTTGTTAATGATGAAAATATTTAAATGTAATTAATACTAAGTTTTCACTTCTGCCGGCAGTCCCGGAGCGCAACCCGTTGTTTAAGGATAGATAACTAAAGCGAATCTAAACTCCCCTCCCGCACGCGCACCCCCGCCTTGGTGACGCCCACTTCGCAACGGGCCGTGCAGCAGAAATCGTAATATTTTAATTTCGCCATAACTTCAAAACCAAACGTCCAATTTTAATCATTCAAAGACCAAATATTATCTCCATAAACTGTTCTTAGTGATGAAATCATTTATTTTGATAAGGATTAATAGCATGAGTAAAATAAACGCGTTTAAATGTAGTCCAAAAAAAATTCAAGATTTTTAAATAAAAAAATGGTTGCTGTGCCTCACTCGACATAGATGTATATAGTGTGTCGCGGACTTTTTTGTAGATATTTATAAGATCTACAATTAATTAGAACATTTTATGGTTCTATCTTTTATAGTTTAGGCAGCGTACGCAAAATAAGTAACTTTTCTGGTTGATTTTTTACACCTTGTGTCCGAAAAACCCAAATATCTTACGGAACCCTATTTTTTTCCAAAATAAAATATAGCCTATGTTACTCGTGGATAATGTAGCTTTCGAATGGTGAAAGAATTTTTAAAATCGGTCCAGTAGTTTTTGAGCCTATTCAGTACAAACAAACAAACATACAAACAAAGTTTTCCTCTTTATAATATTAGTGTAGACAAAAGCAAGCCGGCTGTTTATGACTTCAGGTGACTTTCTTAGAAATTTCGGCACCTCAGAGCAAAACTTTTTGTTAACTGTATGAGTTTTTGACTTTTGTTATAAGTATGATTTCTTTTATTCATCTTTTCTGCACATCCATTACATTTTTTATCCAAATATAAAAAACTATATGAAAAAGCATTTAAAATTTTAAAACTATGGTTCGCCCGTGTCGGGAGCAGGGTCCAAGCTACTGGAGGTTAGGGCTCCAGATACAGGAACCTCCTCACAATGCAGGCTGTATCGAGGAGGACTGCCTTCTGAATCAGGCCCTTGGTCCAACTGCCAAGCGAGAGCCTGCACAGATGTTCGTCGAGGCTTTGTCATAACGACAATTATAAGTATCATTATTAATACACATAAAAGAACTAATTATTAAAAGAATTGATAGGAAAAATATAGCTGTCATTCCGAATTCTACTGTATGATTTTGAATTTTTTAGTATCCGCTTATAATAACATCATTCAATTTCCTTGTTAGTATCATACTAGCTGTGACCGCGGCATCGCTCACGTGACCGCGTATTCTTTTGGCATTGTCAGGGTACATTACATGGGAACGTGAAGACATAGTATATTCCTAACATCCTCTAAAAATTATATACTAATTAACTGACTTTCGGTTAATTTAAACTAAAATCTGTTGGTACATCTTTGTTTTAAGTATTAAAGGAACTCATAGTCAGTGAACGAAAGCAAATACATGCAACTCATGATCTATCCTGGGTCCCAAACACAATGGTTAATATCCTTAAAAATTAAAAAAGACGCTCATTTGCAAATAGAAAAAGAAAAATACTTATACTACAGCAAGTGCATGTAAACTTATCAGAATCTGTCCCTAGTACTTTTTGATTTTTGATTATGAAATCTCGCAGAATCAAAAAAATATTCAAACAAATCACAAAAAGTGAAATTAATATTGGGCTCGTACTTGCAACCACGTTTAACGCCGTTTATTCCGTTGATATAATATATGAATAGCCGTTCTCATGCTTGTCATGACTGAAACGACAAACAATTGAAGATTACGGGCATAATGAACCTCCTCGAGCACATAGCGTGATAATATATAGGATATTATTTGAAGAAGCCTTCAAATGGTAGCCTAAAACGGAATATTTGTAAAATTAAACTTTTAAGAATGGAATATATGTGCAAAATGTGAACAGTAGCACACATGCAGTAGTTGTTGCGCCATTTCGGAACATCGTTTTATGTTAAACAATTTTAATATTGTTTATGTATAGATTTAGGTGATTAATCAATCAAAATTTACGACCACATACTGTCGCGAGCGTAGTTCATTCATGGAAAATCTTAACACCGCGATTCAGAAATTGGCGTCAAATGCACAACGCCATCTATCGAGCACGGAGTTAAACTGCTAAAATATAATGCATGGAAAACGATCGAACAGTCACGCTAAATTATGTAGATTTTCAAAGCAGCGCCATATAGAGTACCTTTTTTTATCATAACTTTTTGAAAAACTGGGGCAGTCGATTTAAAAGTGATCTTGTCACCACATTTATTCATTAGTACCATTTTGGTTCAATAGATGTCGTTGCATATATCTTAAGTAATGATGATGATTGCTTCATGAACATTTTAAATTCATATATGTTTTGATTAAGAGCACGGATTGCCGTGTAACAAAAACTAATACTTTCTCTAAGTTACGCATAGTACTTGTGCATTGAAATTAACCACATTGGTATTGTAATTTTCACGTGATACTTAAACAAACAAACAAACATAGCCGGAGACTCACAGACTGCAGACATACAGACAAAAATTCTAAAATTAGTAGAAATGGGTTCTGATTGTTATCCTTTAACACCCCTACTATTTTTTTTCAAAGTATTTTCTATGTACAGAAAAGCCACGTCTACAGATTTATTATATGTGTAGATATAGACTACAACCTTTGTGAGTGATATTTAATACACAAAGCAAATTTTATTGTAAATTAATAATAAACCCGAAAACCCCGGTACCCGGTTCTGGACAAAACCCGAAACCCAAAAAATGGCCGGTTTGCGATGCCCTATGCCCAATACATTTGTGCCCAATGTTTTTTTTTTTGTGATTGTTATGATAAAGGCGACACTATCAATGGTATAGAATAGGCCTTCATTACTATCGAAAATTTTGCTAGTTTTCCAGTTCACTGTATTACTGACAAACTAAAAAATCAAATAATTCGCAACACTACTCCACCCACTGGTATTTATAATTTCTAGCAATGGGTTTCTATGGCTCACCTGTTCATGATCAGCGGCTTGGTACAGTCCGCGACGCACGCGCGCTTGCAGTCCCTTGATCTCATCGTCGTACTCGGTCCACTCCGGTACAATACGCATGGCGGCTGACAGTTTTGCTTCTTTCGTTTGTGGATTATTGCACTAGAAATAAAAGAATTATCCGTTTCCTTTTTATTTCCTGACGATCAGCCATTTTAACGTGCCTCCACAACGTAAAGTTGTGGACAACAACGGCTAGCAAAAACGTTTTGGCATATCTAGAACTATTGAGATAGATTATATTATGAAGTTGCAAAAAGTAGCTCAACATTAAGTTACTTCGGTATAGATGCACAGATGCACCTTTATAAATTATCATAGTGATCTGAAGTTTTTATTGCTTTAACACTCTTCAGTCGCACGAGATAGGTTTGATCGTGTTGTTTTTCGTTTAGATTCGTAATGTTTGCTAGCTGTTGTTTCTGATTGATTTAGTATATGTGTATGTCCCTACAATTAATAAATATCTGTACAAAATTATGGACAGGGCTAGAAAGGAGGTGACTACTGAGATGTCGGATACTAAAGAAGTATGGAGACATGCTGCACCGACCCCAAATAAAATGGGATAAGGGCAGGAGATGATGATGAGTACAAAATTATTAACAGTAGCTTACCAAATCGATGGTCTTGGCGTAAACCTTGGAGTCATTGTCGCACCAAGTCTCGCACCACAGCCACTCCTGAGGCAACGACTTAATGGCTACTTGATGAATCATGTTGTTCGGCAAATCTTGATCTGTAACAACATATAAGAAGAATAATATAAGAGATTAAATATCACCAATACCAAATTAATAATATTCTGATGCCACTTTTGGATTGTACTCTGAACCGTTCTCAACTGTTCAGCCACCATGTTGGAAATTATCACTCGAATCGGAATATATTGAAAGTCGATAATGGTCGTGGGAAACGTAACCTAATCAAGATAATAAATATAACATCTTTTTCGATATCCATAGTAAAGTTCTGATTTTGTTTTAATTCTATTTTAAAACGCACTTTTATAGCGAGGTTTAAAACTAAGTGTTGGTTATTATTATTATTTATAATAACTGACCTAAGTTAGACAAGCTGTTAGGATCCTGGCTGAGCGCCTGGTACTGCCCTCGCAGACGGTCCCCGGCGGCGATGCGACGGAACCTCTTCAGGTCCACCACGTACAGCGCGCTGATGTGGTAGCTGCGGCCCTGCAGGTGATTGCGCCAGTAGCCTTGCTTCCAGAACCTGCCAATACATAAACATTTCGTCACGTTTAAAGTCAGTATGTTTGTTTCGTCACCATGCTTTTGATCGTTTATAAACGATTTACTTGGAAGAAGTTGAAATAACAGCCTCTGTAGAATGATCAGTGTAGATGAAGATAACCAAAAGATCTGTTCTAGTAGTAACTTAGTGAATCTCACATAGGTAACCCTTACCTGAAACCTTCCATCTCTCGTCGGCTGTCACAGAACGGCGTGTATCCGTATGGCGCGCCGCCCAAGTCCAATTCAACCAGCTCTTTCAAGTCGGCGCGAACAATCTGTGCCATACAATGGTGAATATAAAAACTAATATAACGACGTGCAGTCGGGACATTTCAAGTCACGAATTACAGAGAATCATAAATTGATGGGCCAGAGGAACCGATCGTAATGCAAACCGTTATTTTTTTTCAATTTGTCTTGAAAAAGAAATATCATGATTTGAAAACCCGCGAATTTTCACACAGAACCCCAGAGCTCATCGAAGTATCGCAAAATTGCTGAATAATCCCAGTTGCTTGAAGTGACTCCAAACATTTAATTTTTGCAAAGGTTGCGGCAATAGTTTTATAGTCATCCGCGTACTAGACACCAACCCTCCTTGGGAATGCTGACCCGTCATCAGTTGGGTGACCCAGGGTGCTTAATTGTTTGCACTGGGTCGACATCCACGGAATAAGATTGGGTGGCTCTACTCTTAACCACTTTTTCAATATTACCTGGTCAGCATCCACGAAGATGATCTTCTTGACGTGCAGCGGGAACAGTACGTCGAGGAACAGGATCTTGTAGCCCCAGATGGTGCGCTGTCGGTCCCGCTGCCGCTGCAGCCAGCGCGGCCACTGGTACTGCACCAGCTCGTACTGGAATCCGTACTCTTGCGCCATATAGGGTAGGATGTCCTAGAGAGGGAAGTATATGATGAGAAACGGTCTAAACAAGCTAATAAAAATAGTCCCTTATCATCTTTTCATGGTTCGACAGCACTGCCTGTATCTGAGATTGTTTCATAGATCATTATTCTTACGAAAAGTGTTTTTTTTTTATTTACAAAACGACGCCTTTTAGTAAATAAGTTTTTATTGATTTTCGAAACCGTTAATGAACTTATCAGTTACACTATTTTAGCAGTAACTCTTGAACTTCAAAAAGCGCCCTTACAACAAAAAATAATGGCGCATTTTTTTATGATTTTTTTTGCTCATGTCTTACCTTAAGCGAAGGACTAAGATAATTCTTCAAGAACCAGAACTTGACGGGCGACTTGGTGTTCTTGAGTACGGACAACATCATGATCCGCAGGAAGCGCTCGTACAGATGTCCGGACGCCACTGAGAACACGTTGATGGTCTCCTCCTGCGACTCCTGCTCCTCGCCGCCGCCGAATGAACTGAGAATGCGTTTCATTTGTTGACTTTGTGACGAGGGCAAGGGAAATTATGTTGTATTATTTAAAGTAGTCATAGTTCAGATGGCTAAAGTTCCATGCACATGTCATCAGTCATGCGAAGCATTCTCGTGGCCTCTTTGTTAGATTTTAGTGGGAGTGAGCGGCACATAACCACCGTTTGTCTGCAAAGTTTTGATTACGTTGCCCCAAAGAAAATTGAAGCACACTTAGCTTTCAGTTGCTTCCTAGTAGAAAGCATTCATTTCGTTGCTTCCTAATAGAAAGGATTTCAAAAGGCAAACATAATCCTTCGCTATAAGCTTGCTTAGCAATTGACGAAAACGTTTTGTACTCTATTCACCTAGCAATAGAGTTCCATATGCCGCCGGAGTTCTTGTCGTCATTCTCGACGAGTAAGTCGAGGTGTTGCTTGTCGGGTTTCTTGCTGACTCGCAGCTTGATCACGTGGCTCCGGAACGAACTCATCAGCACTTGGATGTCTTCGCTGTCTGCGGGAGTGTCTGTGTTCTCGTGGCTGTGGGCAATACATGGAATTTTATATTATTCCTGAGTTCATTGATCGAGATTATTGTAAGATTTATTGTGTAAGAATAAAGCGATGGCAATTATTTTGTTGCTTGTAAAATATTTAGGGTAGACACAACTGCACTACACAGGGTGATCCGATAAGTAAAGCCTCATATTATTCCATGACGTAGTTTAACTATAGTTTTATTAAAAGGAAAGTTAATAAAACTAATGTGTATGACTGTCAATGATACATTTGGTTTGAGTCCATTGTTGAAGTGTCATGTCATGAACCTTGCCAAGACTTTCAATATTTTGTTAGAGTTCATACACATGAGAACGATTCGTTTTTTTTTTACGAATCCAACGTGGTTGTTCACGATTTTTATGTTCACAGTTGTTACCATCGCTGTTAAAGTCACACAGAATAAATAAAACATATTTCACACTCACCCAACAATTTCATAGATATCATCAGACCGTCCAGGTCTGAGCCTCAGCAGCCAGGCGCCAGGGTTGGCCTTCAGCTGGAAGTAACCGAGGTTGGCCATCACGATGGTGTCCATGCGCTCGGGGTTGTCGCGAGTGCCCAGCACTAACTGTAGACCTCGGGGTGGCGTGCCCAGTGTTGTGTCCCACGCGTGGCCTTCTAGGAGAAGGTATTCTAACTCGAACTCGCTGTTGAATAAAAAATATATGTAACCACGCTTCTATTCGTCTTAGCGTGTCGTTGACTCTATAATGAGTCGGCGCAGACTTGTATCTCTAGAATTAGATGTAGATAACACAACAATTTATGTAATATTGGATAAATAGCTTCAACGCCTGCAGACAAAGTTTATAGTATATATTGTATATTTCAAGCAGGAATTTCAATTGACTGAGATGGTTTACTTGTTTACTTTAATGAACTATTCGCTTTTCAGCTTTGTAAATCCAGAAATAACCTGATTTTTGGAGATCGATTTATAACATGTACACCATTGAAATTGCAGATTTTGTTGAAATTGGGGAAACCAATCCAAAATTTGTTAAAATGATCCTTACCTATGCACTAAAGTGTCAACATCAGCCAGTCGTATGTTGTCGAGGTCGTACACGGACTTGACGCACTCGACGAGCCAGTTGGGCGGCGTGCGCAGGTCCAGCGACAGCAGCGGCGCGTGCGGCAGCCGCGCGAACCGCGCCAGCGCGCCGCCCATAGCCGCGCCCGACGCGGAGAACTGCAGCTCTGGCTCCAGGACGTAGCGGTAGAAGCTGGTGGGAAAGAAAATTATAATAAATATCGTTTTTATTTCTGATAATAGCTGGAGTAACTCTAGTAATCATTTTGAGAAAAACCAGATTTTATTAGTTACAAATGGACGGCTTTTGGAAACAACAAATCAAGCGACAGCTTTAAGAATATGAAAATATTAGCTTTTTTAAAGTTTGACTTGCATTCAAGCTCCGTGTTAAGGTTTTGTCACTTGATTCGTTGTTTCGTAACGCCGCGCCGTGCAATTTTGTTTCATAACGAACACTCTCTCGCAATTTTTTATCACTATAGCAACACAAACATTTTATTGCATTATCATTTGTGTGTAAATATTTTGGATGTTATTAAAAGAAAACTACTACTCTATCTTGAAGGTAATTTAAGCTGGTTACCTCTTAAGCGGCATATCCGAGTTCTTGTCTTGCGGGTTGACGAACAACTTGATGCGACAGTTGACGACGCGTCGTAGCACGAGGAGCAAGGGCGCTAGGCGCTGTGCCGCAGTCGATGCAGGGTCTAGTACTGCTACTATCTGTTGGAACAATATTGTTTAGTTAACCATTTATTGCTTCAAACTTTTCGGATGGAAACAAATTGTTATATATTGTGAAATTCAGGAAGAATGTGTTTGCAGATTCAAGTCGTAAAATAACATAATTAGGTACGTATGACCGAGTGATATAGATATAGTGCTGCACAGTTCTTTTGGCCCGTGGCCATAGTCGGGACTAAAGCCACCATTTAGTTTTGACAGATAATTTCACAAATATTAATAACAGCGCCCTACGGCCCAGCGACTGTAATTCAAGTGAAAAAATAGCATCGTCTGTGAGCTTTAAGGGCCTATCAACAGTGTTTGTACCGTTATTGTCTAACCTCAACAGCAGCCTCATCTTCCCTAAGAGGAGCCAGATCCACGAGCGAGTGTTCGGTCTTCAAGCCCGCCGGCAGCGACGTGCGCACGCGCGGACTGCGCGCCGCCACTACTGACACTACCTTCAGACGATCTTCTGAGTTCAACTCCTTAGTGTCCAGGTCTGAAAAAAAAAACGTTGTTGAATATCCTGAAGGCCCAGACAAGTCGCAATAGTTTTCAAATCGTTTTTTATTCTACAATGAGTGTCAACAGGATTTACATAAACTTTTCGGTATCATAAGTCAGTCACATGCATTTTTACAAGCTTTTATTTAATTTGCAATGTATGTGTTGGTCAAATCTTGCAACTGAATTTTAAAACAGTTATCTCCAACCGATTGAGCTAAAATTTTGCATACACGTTTAGTTTGAATGACAATGCATGGTTAACTAAGTGACGTCATTGCAAATCCAATATGGCGGACTTCCAAAGATTGCGGAGTAGTTGTTTTTACTATATGCTTGCTATTTTATAAGTTGTAATGTGTTAGTTTTTCCTATAACATTTCGATACAATGTAAAAATGGCTAATACATTAGATGAAATGAATGATTTTAGACTATTCCCTCATCGTTATCGCTAGAATGCCTTATGTCTGGGATCTCTGGCTAGAGCAAGCTTCTTGACACTAGATTGAGTGCGTCAAGAAAAAAAAAACGTCATTTTTTTTCTACTACTCGTATGAGGTGTTATTAGAGTAGAGAGAAACTGTGTATGCAATAGAAAAATACATATCTCGTTAAAAGACAAACACGTAGCAGTTATGTATATCCAACAGAAACCTTGAAAAATTATTATTAATCCGGTGTGGGCCCCGCATATCGCTAAACTGGAGCCCTGACTGAGACAGCTAGACGGGGTCGCGGCAGACCGAGGAGAAGATGGCGGGATGCCTTGTATGGCTTCCTCGTTAATTGGCAATAAGAGGCGCAACATCGAGAAAAGTGGAACGAATGGGGGGGAGGGCTTTGCCCAGGAGTGGGAAAGTTCACGCAAATGAAAAAAAACCGGTTGTAATTTTAATACGCGTTTAATATTTTTTACCCTGGAAGGGGTAAATGTTTATTAAACGCAGAGCGGAAACAAGGTAGGGTTTTCTTACCTTCATCATCATCATCATCGAAGACAATGTTGTCCGGGTCTTGTGGCTTCTTCTTTTTATCCAACGCTTCTGATAATTTATCAGCGTACATTTGGTTGCTATACCTGTAAAAAACAAACGAATTGCGTTAATGTAGGGTCAGAGAGTGGGGGGGGGGTAATTAATATGAATTTCACAAGATAAAAACTTTTAATCTGTAAAATTGGATTGAATTTCCTCATTGGACTAGTCTTCGCATGCGCTACTGTTCGATTCCCAGGTCGGATGAGTCGCCCCTAAACTGGCGATATGTGGGTGTACTATTGGTACCTCCGCCTTACCTTTCATCCAAGAAAGGCTTAGGTTGAGTTAATTTGATGTTGATTTAAAATTCACACATTCGATGGCAAATCCATATTACCTCTCTAACAGCGTAAAGTCGTCAAGCGTGAACCGCTCGTGTTGGTGCAGCGGCCCGATGAGCCGCGCGTTGTAAATGAGCGCGCGCGCTCCCGCCCGCAGCCTGAGACTGCGCGCACAGAGGACGCGGGACGCTTTCAACACCCACTCGTATTTGTTCAGTGCGGGCACGATCTCGGGCTGTATCGAGAGAATTTATTATTGAAATGAAGCGATAAAATATTCGATTCAGGGAGAATTTCAGCGAAGTTTAATTCAGAGGTGTCATGAATATTTTACACTGGTATCTCTTGAACGCGGTTTATATGTGCTGATGGCGTTCTATTTCTTTTAGTGCGATTCTTTACCAAAAGATAATTCAGTGCTATTCCAAGAAACTTATTAAAGCATTTCTATGCCTAAAGCTGGCTCGCTAATCGACCGCTAGCTGTAGATCGCTTAAAAAGCGTTGGGTTGAAAATGGGACGAACCTTAAGAGACAACATATGTAATTATAACAGTATTGTCTTTCTACTATATAATTTAATTATTTGTATTGTATTTTATTGCTTTTCCCCATTGTTTCTAACATGTTACAAAAGTTTTTAATTTGCGAACCGTTGCTGTTATTTTGGTGTACAATAAAGTATATTCTATTCTATTCTATTCTATAAAACAAAATGGAATATCTATCTTTCAGCATGAGAATAAATAAGTCTTAATTGGTGCATCTATGTATGAGAAAGTGCATGTGCAGATAAAACATATACTAACAGTTATTATCGAGTCCTTTGACAGACATGAGAAGGAAGAAGATGGTCATATTGGTATAGCGATGGTATAGTAAATGCAAGAACGAAAAAGTATTTATTAGTCTCGCACTGGACAAAACAAAATGGGCAATTAATAGTCTAAATCTGGCGTCGAGGGTGGTTAACGTTCATTTGTTTTGGCTCGCACTGAAGCCTTGCAAACCACAGGCGTGGCCGGATTCCGAACAGGCCGTAGATGTGTGTGTGCAAATCACGGCTAATTTTGTAAGTTTGTTCTTGTTATTTCAGAGCACAACAGTAGAATCAGTTTATAATGACACCGAAGGCAAATGACAAACACGTCATACAAAGTATTTTGTAGAAAATAAACAACCTCCTGTTTTTCTTAGGTATTATTATATATTTATTTAACATGGCATATTAAACATACGTTCATATTTAAAGCATATTTAATCAAAATATGTAAAAAAAATACGTGTAACTTGTTAATTGTACGTAACGTAAAAATTTTACGTAACTCCCTCCCGAACACTGCCGAAGGTGTTAGGAATCATGTCAGTCACTTTAACCGAACATAATTAATCATAATAAAATAGGTCATACTAAGTGACAAGTCACAATAAGCGAAGTCATTATATCCGACTTTGTTATAAAGAATGTTATATGAAAACCAAACTTCGCTGTGTAATTACTTCATATTAAGCGGTTGGTCAATATAGGCGGAGTCTTATTAAACGGATTCTACTGTATTTAGTTTTCCCACATGAGCATCACTTAACTAAATCAACGATGTATATTAAGCTAAATAGAACAATAAGTCTCTAGGTAAAGTGATAGTCCAAACAAAGATAAAAAGTAATAATAATAATCAGTGTAGCTCAAACTCATATTCAAGAAGGACACTATGAAAGTACTGCCACACAATCCGTTTTCAAAACGACCTTGAATGTACCTTGTATGTACTTTTAGTTTTTGTATTTACTAGTTTATGGAGGAGAGTATACTCACCACGATATCACAGGTTTGTGTCTCGTGGCAGCCCTCGTCTTCCAGCAACCGCATCATGTACTTAGTTGCCTCTGCCGGCTCCAGTGTGGTCAAAGCAGCCAACACCACTTTGTTCAGCGACTGGTCCGCATTGGATGTGCCGTCAACGTTAGGAATGAATGCCACACGGACGCCGCGGGAATCTTTCTGTTGGGAGGAAGGATTATATTTAATTTAATTATGTAGTTGGTAAGTGACGGCTGACAGGGAGAATGAAAGAAAAAAATGTTGCGCTAACAACCAGTAACATGGGACAAGGTCAGGAAGATTTTTTTGTGAATTCTCACAGATAACGTATTTTTTTTAAATTAAATTATATTACACACACAATCTAAAAAGTCATACAAGGCACTGCCGCACTCCCGCTGGGTGCTGGGCTTTTGTAGGTGAAGTGTTAAACCAGTCAGTGATCAGTCCCCAAAAAGGGATGGCGCTGTTCATCTTGTTTGCCTACATCTTTCTCGCACTGGAACTGATGAATATAGATAACACTTTACTTAACAGGCCCTGTGGCTCTAAAAATGAATAGCTCAAATTGCCCATTTCAGACAACCATCAACATCTAATATTTTAAATAAGTAAGGTATTTACCATGAACGTCAAAGCATTCTTGAGCAGCTCCCTGGACTCCTTGTTGTTAAGATCTCCAGCTACCCAAATAGTATGAAAGTACTTCTCAACTTTTCCAGACTTTGTGAAGTATTTAAGAAGAGGTAGAGCAGTTGCTAGCGCGTCTCGTCCTAAAGACAATATTTCCTTATGAAATTTATTTTTTGTGTATTTTACCAGAGATCAGAAAAGGTACAGGATATTTACCTAAATTCAAGAAATTACGTAGCATGTGGATAAACTAACTCTCTAAGCAAGTAATTTCATGTAGACCTGCTTCTAATTTAAAAGTTTTATTACGGAACTTAAAACATTGCGGGATTTTAGAGAGATAAGATGTACGGACAAGTTACTTTCTTCCTTGACGTTAAGGCAAACATACCTACTCCGATCTCTGATCGTTTGGCAAACAAAATGAATCTGTCGATTAATGTTTTCGTTACTTACCTGTCAAATGCATAAGTTTATGTATTTTGTCTTCGGAAAATAAGTCGTTCGACGATGCAACTCCTGACAAATCTAAGTACTGTGATGGATCCGAGCCCAAAATACGACGGTTTAGCCTGTCGGAGGAAAAATAAATTGTAATGCTGACTGCAGTCTGTTTGGAAATAAATTCAATAGTTCATTAATAAATAAATTAAGGCGGAAATAGTTAAGAGACCGACAGAGTTACTTCGGATTTATAATATTACTATGAATTTTAGCTGGTTCATATCTAGAAGGTAGGTTGTCAAAACGGATCGGGGATCATAAGGTGCATTTAAGAAATAATAAGTAGTTGGTCTAATGTGTTGTGAATGTTGATGTGTTATAATGGCTTTCACCTCAAACCATCTAAATAGTGTGTAATAAGTTTTATTGATGGTCTGGAATTCGTGCTCAGAGAAAACAAAACTTTTACGTTAGACCTACATAGAATTAAAGTGAACGAATATGTTAGGCATGCTAAACACATGTCGGCTTTTGCCTTGCCTTTGATTCAGGCCGACCCGAACATAGTCACAGCAATCCTTATAATTAGCCATTTTAAAATGAAATTACATATTTGCATATTTTTAAAGTGTTTTATTTAAATCTAGCTGTTTAGCAAATGCTATCTTTTGCAACATTCAGCTCCAAACTATTGGTGGTTTTACACCAAATACCTCCAAAATTTTCCCGTGATGGTCTCGACAAGGGTCTTATACACCTTATACTGAGGGTTTGGTGTTCGTTTTGAGTATTCCTTAAAGCTGCATACGCATAAATAATACAGCTCTAAAACATGATAGATACTCGACTTTAGAAACTTTGCTTTTAGGGTTGAAATTGTATTGAAGAACTAAAATTGTGAGTTGTTTAGTGTAGGTTTGGTTATAGAATGAACATTATCTTCTTGGCTCCACTCATCTGAGCAGGTTCCAAGATGACTGATGATTCATCACTGGGATGGTGTCGTTACCACTTTAAAACCTTTACATACGGTTCAAATTAGTATAACAGCGCACTTTCAATTTCAAATCACAGTTTCCGAACAGTCAGTAACTTCGCATTATACGCTTCACATGCCTCCTCTCGGTAAGAGTTGGCCTCCACCACGCGAGCCCAGTGCACAGGTAGGTGTCAAATATCTTTGTATTTCTGCTTGTCAGTAACAGTGGTTTGATCTCGCTAGAGTATATAATATTATGTTCTGTGGGTTTGATAGTCAGTAAGTTACCTGGGCATAATATGCGACTGCTTCATTAGGTAGTCGAGTGCGTCGTCAGTGTCAGACAGTTCTCCGCGGAAGACGGCGCGCTGCAGTCGGCCCGTATGACGTGACAGCGCCGTCACCAGCGCCTCCTCTAGCAGTTCCACTGATGACGTCACAGGGGTGAGGCCTTCTTCGACCAACGGGACGCCGTTTATCAATACCTAGAAGGACTTTTTTGTTTAGTTTTGGTGCTTGGTTCATCTAAATTTAAATGGGAATGCACGTGCGTAATAAAAGATGATTCAGTATAATACGAGTAGTTTATCGAAACTTCGTGCGTAAATGATATTAATTCTAGAAAAGACGGGTAGGCTTCTTTGAATGTTAGGCTATATTTATTATCACGCTTCTTGCTTAGGGGTATAAACAATATTGCCTTATGTCAGTATTATTCAATTGTTTGACTTTTCAGTAATGTCGTACATGAGAACAGCTATTTAAAATTTACGTCAACGGAGTAAACAGCCTAGCGGTTTCATGACCGCTCCGTTAACTATGGGGCCACGAGTTCGAACCTCAATATTATTTTCACTTTTTGTGATTTGTTTGTATGTTATTTTTTTGATGCTGTGAGATTTTCATATTTTTTTTGTATTGACATCGTTTGCATCTCTATTTTTCTCTTTTTTTTTTTCAAAAATTTCTTCAAAATGTAATAAAAGTATGGAAGAAGAAGATATGCTGCGCCGTCCACAAATAAGTTGGGATAAGGGCAGGAGAATAATGATGATTTCTCCAAAAAGTAGTGTGGCGAACAGAAATCTGATAAGTCCACAAGTTCTTGCTGTTCTAGAAGACTTTTTCCTTATCTATTTGCAAATTATCAATAATCCATAGACAGTTTGGTATTAAATATGTCATGTTACTGAATTTATGTTGAAATTTTACTGATTTTTTGTTGCTGTAATTTTTAAGCATTTTGAATGTAAATCGTATGCTATTCACAAATAATAAGACATTTCTTCAAAAAAAAAGGCTGATTTATGAGAAGACCAGCTAATGTACATATATAGAGAGTTTTAATTTTTTAACGATAGGGCTGTAAGATGTCAAAATACCGCAAATCGCTATTATAGTTGTTGGTATAGTGGTCGGAAGCAAGGATGAGATCCCGGGTTAGATTCCGGGGTCAGGCAAACTGTTATTGAGTTTTTTCACTAGGAAATTCTCAGTAGTAGCTTCGAAGTCTGGATTTGTGCCCGGTTGATGGCAATAAGCTCGCCCCCTAATTTTTGAGACTCGGACATAACTGGCGAAATGTAGTTGTAATATAAAGTACACCTCTGCTTCACCCTTCGGGAATTACAAGCAGGACGTTGAACTAACTTACCATCACGCCTGTAAGATCGAGCTTCACTCATCTGACTACCGCATGAAAACAATATTTATAGCATGAACATCTTAATATTTACATGAAAAAATATAATTAGCGAATGGGTTGCCTGATAAAATTAAGTCAAGGCTACCTTTTATTGAAATTAACGGAACTCATGTTTTTTTCCATACCAAACGGAATCAAAATTAAACAAATGTACAAAGCATAAGGGCCAGGAATCTGTTCGGTTGTCTATATTCTTGTCCCTACTACAGGGTACTAAGGTATACATGGATGAGTTGATACTAGCGTAGCTGCACTACTAAAAGTACTACAGCAACATAGTACAGAAAGTATTACAGCGCCATCTATGACACAAATGAAGAACTAACATCAAAATTCTAAATCGCGCAGTTATCCGCAACTATATAGAAAAACCCGACATTAACTGTTGGGCACTAGCCCACCAGACATAACAACCGTGTGGTCCTAAGACCCTCCCTTTTCTATTGGGGGGGATAAAGAACTTTACACCCCTGTTCTTCATACTCCTATAATGCTATATGTACAATCTGTTTTCTTATTAAAATATGCATTAAAATAACATATAGGTAATTTTAATAACAAACACGATGGTTTAACGTTGTCCAAGTTAAATCGGTCAAGCCTCACGTTTGTCGCAATTTTAAATAGTCTTGACTTAACAGGCGTACCGATTACAAAAAAAACGCGAAATTGCAAGGCTTCCACGTTGGAATTGCATGTTATCCGTCCGTTAATTGAAATGACAATTTCTTGTTAAAAATAGTTCGTTTCCTCTACTACAATAATAATAAACCAAATTTTAGATAAATTATTAATTTATTCAGTAATAATCATTCTCCCGATGCATGTTTAGACAAAATGCCACGGAGACGTGATTTGGCAGCTCTAATTTGTAGATTCTATTGAATATAGACCATCAAAATATTTTTTTTTTCATCTCACAAATGACCTCAACTTCAATATTGATTGATGAAAAAAATTGGACCTAATTTAATTATTGACCGAAAAGACTTCGAAACAAGCTCCGATATCTCCAAAATTGTGCATCATTTTGACGTAATATTACTAGTACCGTAGCCTATATGTAGGCGACAAAACACTAATAGTTTTCGAGCATCGGGGCACTGTATGCGCAGTCAAGTGGTTACATAGTCTTTGTGTAATTTGGACCTAAAAGTCATTAAAAAAACTGTTGAGAGCACATACATAAACTTATCATAAAAATAGAGATTCATACCTGAGGATACTTGTTGGTACCGATTTTCGATACTAACTCATCAGCCAGTTGCCTTCCGAAGTTGTACTCCGAGTCTTCTGAGAGTATGTCATCAATATTAGTATTGGAACTGGTATATTTGGTCAGCTGTTTCTTCACGAATTCTATCGATAGTTTTTCATCTTGAGGTGGGTGTAATAACTGTGTGAACGAAAATAATGTTAACTCGATCGAAATGACCTAACATAAGAAAATAGATGGGTTGAAAAGATCCAAGAATACGCCAAAAAAGCAAAAAAAGAACATGATAGAAAAATAGATAGAAAGTAGGTTTAAACTGTTACCAATTAGAAGAGAAGAGAACACAACAAAGACTACTATTACAAGACATATAAATAATTAGCAACTTTTGCCGTTAACTGTCCTAACATTTAAATCGGAACGACACAGCATAATTGGAAAAATTGAGATTCTATGTGGGGGTGTTCGAAATGATGTACTGATTACGTGGTAACCGTTTGTACGTCGATATCGCTGCCAACCTGTATAATTTCTAGAAATATTATTTTCAACATACCTGTGTAAGGAAATAATAAGCTTCCCTGTTGGAGTTCTTCTCCTGCGCGACGTAGTTGAAGGCGGAGCGGATGGCGGCTTCAAGCACTGGGTTGTCAGCGCTGGGCGCTAGCACTAGACCTACTCGCACTGGGGTGGCGTGCTTCAGTAGTGTTTCACCTAGCTTCAGGGGTGGCCCGGAGGCCAGTGATGTTGGGTCTACCACGATTATCTAAAATAAAGAAAATTTTACTTGAGCCAGGTTAAGCACACAAGGAATTTTCGACAATCTGTTAAAAACGTAAGTTATGAATGATATTAAAGATAGTTTCGGTGATCTAGCAGATTCACCGAAAGCAGGACCTATCCCAATGATCGATTCTTAATTAAATAACTATCAGAAGTTTTAACATAATCAATGAAGGCTAAAGTTTTATACAAATAATTATTGATAGTGTTGAAAAGCTGATGAAGCCCCATTTCATATTCTACTAGCTTTTTGCCCGTGGTTTCGCCCATGTTAATTTCCGAAAACACCGCACGGGAAATTAATAGTACCGCCATTGAAAGCGGCTTTATTTTGTAGCAGTAAAATCGTTTTCCGTAATTTAAATATTAGCCACTAACGATCATTAAAATAATGACGCTATTAGTGTGAACAACTTACATAATTGTAAATATTTCTCCTCAAGTTCCTCAGCATGCCGGGATACGTAGGTCTGAGCAGTTCCATGAAGGACGCGGGCCAGCGCCGGTAGCGCTCGTCCGCCTCCAAGTCGTTGAGCCACGTGATGGACGAGTCGCGGATGTCCAGGCCGTACTCCTCCCACGTGTACGCCTCGCCCAGCTCCAGGGACATGAGTTTGTTGATCAGCTTTTTGGATAAGCCTGTATAGGAAATACATACATACATTTTAACTCGCCTTTTTACCATGGAGGTAGAAAGAAACAGCTGAACGCCACCTACTAATGATATTGACACACTCCTTTTGCTTCTAGTTAAGACGATACGTTCCTGACCTCTCTGAAGGACATCACCAACAAGGCCAGTGTATGAACTTCTAGGTCAGTGGATGGGCATCACTTCCCCGGCGTATAACAGTTTATCATCTACCTACTGCCCAGCCTTTTCCCAACTACGTTGGGGTCGGCTTCCAGTCTAACCGGATGCAGCTGAATACGAGTATTTTACATGGAGCGACTGCCTATCTGACCTCCACAACCCAGTTACTACTGGGTAATACGATACCCCTTGGTAAACTGGTTGTCAGACTAGCGGGTCACTAACTACCTGTGACGACTGTCAACGATCTACAATTGACAGCCGGGACCAACGGCTTAACGTGCTTTCCGAGGCACGGAGGAAACTCGGTATGTAATTGGTGGTCACCCATCCAAGGACCAACCCAGGCAAGCGCGGCTTAACCTCACGATCGACCCGAGCGGCTGTTATTATTTGGCCACGAGCTCCTGCCGGGCCCTGCCTGCCGGCATATAAGAGGTAAGGTGGTTTATTTAGATACAGTTAACTTATTTATTATTTTACTAGCTGTTGCATGAAATTATTATAAAAATATTACTTCCCTATTTTAATCGGATTTTGTTAACAATTTCAAAGGTTAACTTAAAAAAGTAGCCTAAGTTACTCCTTATAACATCAGCTATCTGCCATGAAAATCCCGTCAAAATCAGTCAAGCCGTTTCGGAGATGAGCCGGAACAAACAGACAATATTTTTTTTATAAGTACCGTAGCATTCAGTAAAAAGCAGTTATTTTGAAATTACAAACAGACACATAAATTCTATTTATTTGTATAGAAGAGTAAATAGATAACAGTATACAGGGAATCAAAAATGTGTGCTGCACAAAAACGTACCATAACATGTGTCTGACGGAAACCAGCCTGATTCTCATGACAAAAAATATGACGCGCGCTTTGAAGCACATGTAGTGACTGCTAAGTCGACGTTAGTTACGTCATGTAAACAGAGCTTATTCATGCGTAATAATAAGCTGCGAGCTATTAGAACGAAGCAAGTCGAATTGCTGTGCAATTAAAATTAATCCGAATGAAATTCGACTCGATTTTAATCGATTATGGTCTATGGTATCCGGTATGGAATAGATAAAAGTGATCGCTTCTTATTTCAATTAGGTACCTCGGAATAAGAACACGACTCATCGTAACTCTTCGTAACACAATTACAATGCCTTAAATAAATGACGATTCAACAACATCAGTTGCGTTTTTGCCAACGGTTTCGGCAACGTTGGCAATTAGAAGACATTTTCAAACATATCGAGCAATGGGGAAAATTGTTATTAGCAAATAAGTTAATTACGTTGTGAATTTATTTCAAAATCCTGCAGATTATGATTGAAAGTGCCACACACACAAGTGCACAAGTGTGCACAGGCACTCGGTGCTGACATGCTGCTCGGCAAATCGATAAACTCTACAAAAATGAACTTACCAAGAGCATGTAAAGTATTCATAGGTCCAATATCTTCCTTCAGCGCGACTAACAGGGCCATAACATCGACTTCTTCGGCATCATACTGCGCTCCCGATACAAGCAGTAGAGGCTCCGCAGGGCGAAGGCCTAGGGACGACGCCCACAGGTCTTGGTTGTATAACACCTCTTCACGGAAAGTACGTGGGACATTCACGTGGATTAGTGATTTAGTCTAAAACAAAGATGAATGGGGTCTTCTTATATCCTGCTTAGCATTGCCCAAAGAGGTTTTATAATGTGCTTTCTTCAGTTTCTTAAAGTTTAAGATCGGGTAGGCTAGAGCCGATCACCAGATTTGTCGCATTTAGTATGACGCGTCGTCGGAATCGAAGCAAGGCGAATGACGTCGTTTTGCTTTTATTGCATGGATATAAGACACATTTTGACCAGTTTCATCCAATCCTACAAAGTTAAATGTGGTCACTCCTCGTCTTTACGTGTGAGTTAAAGCCGTTTTCATTTATGCAGAGATCTTATTTACCTGCATAGGAAAATTCTGAGCAATCGACGTGAGCACTTTGAGCGACTCGTCGCCTCCCGCGTCGTTAGCATCGACCACGGCCACTGCCGCTTGCATGCTTAGCGCCTGCATCTGCCATACTTTCAATGGTTCCAGCTCTTCATTTGATTCAGACAAGTGACGACGGAACCGTTCCAGCGGTGAACGTAGACCAGGGAACAAATTTCTGCAAAGAGGAGGTTTTATTTGAGTTGGGCATAGGAGTTCTATTGTTTCGGCGAAAATAAAATGTACCTGTAGGTCCCAGCCAGTAACTTTCAAAATGGTATGCAACCTACTTGAATACCACTAAGAAAGCTACTTACCTTTCCTGCTTAGATATAAAAGTATTTGACCCTTACTTAAGCCTTCCAAAATTGAATCCATCAATTTGGTTCTGAGGGTCATTTTCATCTTCTTCTTCAGAGGGTTGAGCAGGTGAATCTCCACCATCTGATTCCTTTGGTGTTGAGTCATCCTGACTCTTGTACTCTGTGCTTTTCAGTTGTAATTCTACTCCATAGCCTGATAGGCGTAACTTGGGCTTGCCTCGTGGCTGCAAGAATATATAAAATAAAATTTTATAAAATAAAGAAGACAGCTTTATACTTTAATAATTCATAGGATAGTCCTTGAATGAATGTGTCACAATCTTTATGGCGTTAATGTTTGTGCAGCATATCTATCTTATTGGAACTCACCACATTGACAATACAGATAAATTCAGATAATAATACTGATACATAAAGTCACAATTTAAACTTTATCTATATAGTTCAACTTACCTTAACATTCCATCTCACAACATAGTTAATGGCACCGCTATCAGCATATGAAGTCAGTATCTTGTGCTTTGTTGTGAAATCTTTCATTCCAAGTTCTCCATACAGAATAGCAGTAAGGCTCTTATTGTCACTGCTTGGGTATGAATGGTCCAGAAGATAAGTCTCCAGCTTATGTTCTTCCTGAAAGATAAATAAGTATTAATATAAACACATTATAAATAAGCAGCAAACAACATTCTGCGCAAGCCTATGTGTATATTGTATATCTGCAACAGTGCGATTGGAACAACTGCAAAAACGCTCCTTCTGACTGGGAGCATTTGCCTGTAATGTAACAGTTCAGATTCGAGCATAACGACAGTGAGTGAGGCAAACCAAGCATTAAAGTGCGCGTTTTGTAATAATACAATTTGTAACAATCACTTGTTTCTGTACTAAATCGAATCTTGGATAGTTATATTACAGGCGAATACCAGTGAGCGCCTAAAAATACTACAGAAAATGATCCATTATTCAGCAGACGTTGAGTATACTAGATTCTTAACAATATTATAACAGTTGGTTCATCATACTCCATAACTTCATGCTATGTTAGCTATTTATACATTAATAAAAAAAAATAGTATTTGCAGGTTTTTGGTTTATTTGTTTTTTTTTTTGTATCCTGTGTATAACACTGTTGATTACATAATTATTAATTTTAAGTTTTAAGTCTGTTTGTTGTTCCATGTAAAATAAAATTTGTATGCTTCATTTAGAAAGCTTATGCTTTTACATGGCGTACCTCTGTACTAGTCATATTATCAATATTCTATAATGCTTATAATTGAATACCATTGGTTTACTGTGCTAGGTATTGTAATTCCAGGTAGTGAAACAGTAGACATGCACTTATTTCACTACCTGTGAACTATGTTTCACTTGAAAAGCATTAAATTATTATTTTGTTATAATTTTGTTTTAAATTTGAAACTAAAACATGTACTCTCAATTCCATATAAAACACAACTTTATTTCCGGTATTTATAGCACAGTATACATGTGCTGTACCTACAAAATATCAGTAATTATTAGAATAAACATTTCAAGGCTGATTTCTATCATTCAGGTAATTGAACCAACCAATACAACATTATTACTTTATGTGTATTTAGTCAAACAATAAAGTATAATACACACTTTTGGTAATGAGATTAAGAGAAACCATACTGCCCATATATTATTATTTATGAAAGGCAATATGTAATAGGATTTAAGTAGAAAGAAATACTTGCCACATCATATTGGTTATATGATTTAAGAATATCTTTTAAAGCATCATTATCACATATTTTCCTTGAGGCTATTGACACAAATGCATCACATGTGACTTCCTTTGCCCCACTTTGGGTGGCAATTTGATCAAACATGCGGACAGTAGGAGAAGTGAGATGCATGGAGAGGGCAAGTTTGGCCATACGGAGCTGTGCTGGTGCCAGCAGTGAACTGGCAACACCGATGCAGGCATCATATACTTGTTTGTCAGTCTCTGAAAAGTATTTTTTATATTAATACAATTGTATGATGGTATAGTTTCTATTCATGAACAACTAACATTTGTTGTCAAGGATAAAATTATTATGTTTGTGCCTAATGCCATTTTAAGGAAAATTTCATATAAATAATTAACATATCAAGAGTTTAATGTAAATCATACGAAATAAATACCAACTGTAACATAATTTTCCGGGTAAGTAAATAATGTTCTTTGAGAAAAAATGATAAAAGAATACGCAGGTTTTCTTGCACAAAAGCCCACTGACCAAAATTAGACCAAATACAGGCTCAGTATGCGATTACTTAAAATTGTATTGGATTGCAACAGTATTATGCATAGATATTCTGAAATTATAAATTGCTCTGAGCTTTTTACAAATTGTATGTTGACCAACATTTAAATGGGTATGCAGAGCACAATATGATAACATCTTGAAATAAAGGTACAGTTCTATGGCCACATTTGTTAATTATTTAATAACAAAACAAAAAACAATGGTTTGGACGCCTCAGAAGGAAACTAAGCAAGCGCTAGCTATGAAAGGACATGGAAACATACATGAAGTGTTTTACATATTGATGTCTATAATTTATGCTTAACAACCTGGTTTTTCAGATAATATAATTACTGCGATGAATGATGAACACCATGCTAGGCCAATTTTAAGTTAATACCAAAACCAATGGCACTATTACAATCATTGCTACAAATAAACACATGTTTAATTTACAAAATATGCTATTGATTATTAACTTACCTAAGGTGTCAAGAGTAGATTTTAATGAATTTATACCATCAAAAAAGGACCAGAATAAATCTGTACTCTCGCCTGCCAGATATTCGGCGAGCTCCAGCACTATCGGGGTAGCTTCCCATTTTGCGCTTACAAACGATGTTACGGATTTCGACTTTTTCTCATAAGATTTCGCAGTATCATCACTAGAAACTAAATTAACTAAGACGTAAGCCAAAATAATTACGGGAATTCTAAAGCCGGTGGCTCTCATTGTGTTCAAGTTCTACCTGTACCACTAATTGAAGAATTATTAATTATCTATAAATGCCACATTTACACAACACTTCATATGTGGTCATACTTTTCAAGTTGTAATAATGAGTTAATACGAAAACTTCATAGATTTTCGGATAATAAAACTCATCCTCTAGACGAGACAACACAACCACCAATTCACCAATGACAGTTGGACACGGTGTTTCACAGATCTAAAATATTTTTCATGACAGTTTGACAGTAGTTTCCATTTTAGCATTCTTTGTTCACATTCTGCTTGGTCATATTAGCCATTTGGTACTTCATAATTCCATAACTACCAACAACCCCTAAGGTCCTATGTATATTGACGCAGGCGCATGCATCTACGTTAGTTGCATCGCGCGGTGATCTCTGTGTTGGAACCAGGGATTCGTTATTTCAAAAATAATATTAAAACAAAACTAATACGAATATTAGAAAAATAGGCAACTAATATTTCTTGTTCATGCAATTTATTAAAGAAGGATGTCGTACTCTTCCAGTTTCCGAATCCGAGCATGAATAACGAGTCTTAAAAACTGACGATTCACTATCATTGTTGGTTTATCCAATTATTGGATGAACTTGGATAAGAAAACCACAAGTTCGTCACGTTAAGTTGGAGGTATAAAAAATGAACAAACAAATAAAAATCTGTAACTAATTAAAAGAAACATATTTTTTCTTTATTTTCCACTTTTTTATTTTTTTTTTATCGTTTCGTTTTTTTTAACCTATACTCTTAGCATTCTGTGGTCTATTCGCTACTTTACTTTCTACAGAATACTTCTGTCAAAGTTGTCAAATCGACTGCCCATGTAATAAATTTCGATTGTCTTATTATTTTCTTAATATACCCAGATGGAATAAACTATTCGAAATAAAATAAAAAAAAACAGTAAGTATGTCAGCTGTACAGTTACCATTAGAACTTTGTAGCTATCCAAAACATGCTTAAGATTTTACTCTAATTCAGTCAAAAAATATGCGATCACGTTACGAATGTAACTGATAAAGAGTTCTTGCACTTGCATTTCAATATGATAGCTGTATTTTTTCGCAGGGAAGGTAATTTTTGCCCCTGTGGTCTGTGTGTAGGGTTCTGTTGTTTCATTGTTTTTGGTGTACTATTCAAGCTGTAGTTTATTTCCGACCAAGTTAATTATACGTTTTGCAGTGCTTATTATAAACTACGTCTATTGTTTTCCTTATTAGGTTTATACCGCCACAATGCAGTACACATCCGATGAAGCCTATGCGCGGCTCATCAGCCACCATATGACTGTGCCGCAAAGGATCAAGGTAATAAAATAAATCATCAAACTTTTCTCTTTCCAAAACCATTAGCTAATTCTGATCAACGACCGTAACTACTGCGTTTATATTAATGTTATCATTCCAATGTAATATACTTTTACCTGATATTAGAGTATGCCAGTATGGTATGGCACTGTGGTATGGATAGAAATAAAATAGAAAACAATATCATATTAAAATCAAGAATCACTCTTTGACTTGAAAAAAACTGTGCAGGCACCGAACTAAAAGAGGAAAACCCTTTAAATCATAGCTAGAAGTATTTAGTCTTACTCATCTTATTATTTTCAGGCTACTGGTGACATAGTGGATGATGACAATGCTCCTAATGGAATGGTCTCTGGCTGGGACTATGATAATGAAAAGTTTGACATGAAAGTACCTGATAGAATACTTGTTGCGGGACAAGATCAACATATTGGTAAGGGCAGTTTATATAACTTCCTACCAAAAGAATATAGACGAGGCTATAGTAGGGCTGCTATAAATGCTAAAATGCCGACCCGGACATTTGTAATAGAAGTAGGGTATAACCATAAATGAGGATGTGGACGTGAAACATTTTCGAAGGCATCTGGGTTTATGGAGACAGTTTTTCATAGAAGTTAGGTTTTGAAAAGAGGCAATTACAAGTCAATTTTATTATCAATCTAATAGGGGCGTATGCAGAATTTGTATTTGGGAGGGAACAGTTCCAGCCTGGGGCTAGTTAGCCAGCAGAACAGCCATGATTTCAATTGCAGCAGAAGCGGTTAAGACATTTCATGAGACACATATGGAACCACACTAGTGAGCAAGTGTAAAAATTCACTATTCTTTTCTGATATGACAATTGACTTGTTGACCGGAACATATGGCAGCCCTAGCGTATTGGCATTCTCTGCTAGTCAACTAGGGTGATGAAAAGATAACATTATGCAATTTAATGTTATTGCAGGGTGGATATGTCCTTTTTTCATTAATGTTTTTACTATAGCATTTTATTCGTACTGAAAAGTTTGCAATAATCAGAAAATTCTTTGATCTATTTTCTCCTATCCTAATAGTTGACAATGAATACTACAACACAAAACACTGATTAACTAAATACCACCTACCGTGATAAGATTATCTTATCCAATGCTCAAAATGTCTATTGAAAATTGGCAATGAACACTTTCTAACATCATGTTTTTTCAATCATGAAAACATACTTCAGAGGATTTTCCTACATACCTTGTTTGTTAAAAATGTATAAATAAACACATTGTCATTGTTATTGCAAGTTATGTTTCCTTGTATTTAAATCAGGTTAATTAGACTTATTTTAATAATTTGTTTAATCATGGCCATTTACTTAATGCATATAGCATTATCTGGATTAAGGTGGCAGGCGAAAGACTTCCTAGCTAGAAGGATTTGCCTTTGCCTAACAGTGAGAAAATATGGGCTAAAGAATAAAAAATACAGTTATGATGTAGTTGCCGTTGGTGCATGCTTACCAAATGCAAGCAATCTGTTTACATGTGACTTTATAATTTCAAGAGAATACTATTTCCACTTCTTAGTGTATTTTTAAAATTGTATGTCCTTTTCCTTTGAATTGAATTAAACTGAGAGGTTTATCTGACTGGTTTACTCTTTCATTGCTTATATTTTAACTGTTTTAGGTGCAAAAGCAACACCACGTGAAATCCAGCTGGATAATGCAGTGCTGCCAACAGATCCTGGAATGATTCGGGTCAGCACACCTCCTCGTGTGATCACACTTGATCAGCACTACTTCCCATCTGCTGATGATTTCCCACAAAGAATGCCAAACAACTCTCCTCCTAAGAATTCAAGAAATTACCGCTCTCAAGGAGATGGTGCCCGCTCGACCACCCCCCGTCCTGATAACTTTAATGAATCTACTATGACTGAATCACGTTTGGTACTGAGGTAAGGAAACTAGATATTCGATTCAATTTTTTTATAAGACCTTGATATTATTTTTAACTGACTTCAAAAAGAAAAGGAGGTTCTCAATTCGGTTGTATTTTTTTTTTTGTGTTTATCACCTCATATCTTCGTCATTTATAAACCGATTTGAAAAATTATTCTTTTATCTGAATGGATCTACTTCCCGATTGGTCCCATAGAAATTTCATCAAAATCAGTTTAGCAGTTTGGTTTTTAAATCAAAATAGCTGGAAAAAATATGTCATCCAAGTAAAAGAAATTGCGAAATTGATACATGACAAGGATTTGTGTGTGATGCGATAACTAAAAAGGGTAAAATAAAAACGTTTTTGCAAAAAAAATAACCGACTTCCAAAAAAAAACACAAAAAAAAGACTACGGTGACTATGGTTTGTTTCATTGACTTTTTTGGCACCGACTTCCGAAAGTAATGTTATTTTCCACTTTTTTTAGACGTCGGTTATTTTTTTTTTGTATATTTACAATTGCTAAAAATATCTTTATCTATTCTTTGGTCTCTTCTGCAATGCAAAACTTTCGGCAATTACTTTTAACCAGGCTATGGTACAGCGTTTAAGGGTAAAATTTAAAAAGTTTAAGGGTAATTACATAATTAGGCAACATGCAATGCGGATTCTTTAAAGGTGCTCCCTCACTGCAGCAATTCGACTGTAATGTAACAATCCAAGATTTAATTTTGTATGAAAACAAGTCATGTTACAAGCTCATCTTTAGTTTGCGCTCTGTAAGGCTCGGTTCTCTTTACTCACTGATCTAACACTGGACATTACAGGCGAATGCTACCAATGAGGGAACGCCTTTGGAGAGACTTTATTTTTTCATAGCCTAGGGTAGGCATTCAGTGAGTTCTATTGGGCGTTTTTCCACTGACATGGTCAGAGGAAGCAATGCCTCAATCCTTGCTAACTTTGTCTTAATGACATTAGTCCCGACATAATGAGAATAATTCACATCAATGAAACCTAACCTTTTCAGAGACCCAACCCCACCAATGGGCAATGGTGAAGGTCTGTCTACTTCTGAAGAGTTGGTACACCTGCGGCGTCAGATTGTCAAATTGAATCGTCGTGTAATGTCAATAGAGGCTGATCAACTGCAGCGACAGCAGAAAGAAAAGATTGCCTATGCTTTTGGTATAGCCTATTTGTTGTTCAAAGTTATTGCTTGGTTGAATAGATCCTAAGCAATGCTAGGAACAACATCATTAAAATGTAAGATGAAGTCCTACCCATGTATTGTTGACGTTATGAAATTTGAATCACTGGATTGTTTGTTCAAAGAGGCATATTATGTAGAAATGTCACTTTCTGACTGTAGTAAAGGTGGAAGTGTTATAGTTCATCAAAGATTATTATTTCTTAGCATTTAGGTAACACTTTTTTTATATGATATGTTGTACGATTCTGTAACTTGTACAGTGAATTCTCACATGATATTGATAACTTTTCTTGCATTCATCTACTTTTAATGAATTGTTGAGAAGTTACATGACCCTTCCTTTTAGTGTATAGATGTATGAACTGGGTCATTTTTTATTTCAATAAACGATACGAGTTCAAATACTTTAGTTTGAAATGTCTTAATTCCCATGGACGTTATATTATCTACCTAAAATATAAAAAATGTTTGTTTGCATACAATAATCTCTGAAACTACAAGTCGGATTTGAATAAAATCTTTTCGCATTTGATAGTCCTATTTATGAGGAAGGTTATAGGCTATTTAACATCTTGCAACAAACCATAAGAGCCGAGCGGCGGGTGAAACCGCAGGGTATAGCTAGTACTTAATAATATAAAATAGCATGATATACAAATTTTTCGATTGTTATTCATTTTAAAGAAATAAATAAAAGTATTCAGGATAACACTCAATATATTCCGAAAATTACTATAAGAACATCAACACAAGAAGACTGGGCATTCTAAAATATGAATGCACAATTACGGAGATATTGCTACAGAAATGGTGTCAAAAGATCAATGGCTTACAAATCCTAAATGAATACTGGGGACAGTCACATAATCATTGTATTTTTTTATAATCTTGACTTATTGATATTTTATGTTTTACACTGTTTTTCTTCATAAATAAATATGACAGAAAAAAGTGGCCCACCAAGTCTCTGTGCTAACCATGCATTCTTGACAACAGCTATTTTCAATGAATCTACAGCAAGACGAGCATTTAGGTTTGTATGTAGGGCTCTGCCCATTCCTTCTAGTATGATCAAATCAACTCCGCGAGTCTTCATTTCAGTGCATAATCCTGCAAAGAATATTATGTTATCAATGTTTCTTAATTCAACCAATGATTTTGAATTTCAGCAACTTACCTACACTAATTGTCCTAAGGTCCAAACATGGCCCCCTTTGTCCACTGGATCTTACTATTAACTCTCCAGTGGAGAGCGCTGCTGAGATAACAGGACAGATTTGTGAAGCTCGCTGTAAAACCTCTTCTAATTCAACATTGGTAACATCATTAAGGGCTGGCCATTCATTAGCACATAATATGACTCCAGTGCCTCTCAGTAATAATGCTCTCACAAATGGCAAAATACCAAGAACTATATCCACACCACTATTGTCAACAAACACTGCTGCACAATGGTGAACAGTTTTCTGTAACAATGAGGTACATTTTTTAAACACACATGGTTGTTTTCTTTTTTTGTATCATTGCATTTCATTCTTTAAGCTAAAATTATTTTCAGTAATCACGTCTCTCACCTCCAGTTTATCAATCCATTTATCTAAGCAGTCATATAGCCATGGCCTCTTCTGGATTTTTTCTAGTGCTTCATAAAGTCCACTATCTAGAATACTGGTTACTGCCTGGGCTCCCCAATCAAACATGTTGCCTAAAGAAATCAACATAATAAATTAAATAAGATGCCAGCCCTTGTCAGCTATTCATACTTTCATTGCTCAGTATTTTGTAAGTATTCAAGTTTATCTATTATTACAAAAGATGTAAGTTCATAAATATTTGGCTGGCAACTAGTCCACTACATACTACACCCTATAGTATAGCTATTATTTGTAATGACTAGTATAGTAACATGCCAAAAGTTGCATTGGATAGTGCTTTGTCGCTATCCAATGCAATAGCTATAACTCTGCTTATCTACCACATTATAGCAGCCTCATGCTTGCCAGTGGCTGCGGCCTGCATAGTAATTATCTCAACAAAATAATTCAATAATTTATATTCTGTGTCCACAAATCTAGTATGGGGTTACCAGCTAATACTCCTCTGCTTAGTTCTATCCACCTCTGTCGTTCATCTGGTATTGCATCAATTTCTGCCAATCGTGAGCCGAGTGTTGACAATGCTCCTTCATTTTCATATGTCTTCTGTTGTTTCCATAAATCAAAGAAACCCTGGGAACGAAGGCATGTTTCGTTGATGTCAAGGAGTAATCGTATGGTCAACTGCCCATGAGCACTAAAATTAAAAAAGGTCAAATTAGCATTTAGTAATTTATTATTGTGGATTTTTTTTTTATGGTTTCTTTAAAGAAGACCACTATAAATACTTTGTAGTAATTGCTCATACATATATCTGTTTTTTTTTTTTATGGAAAAGCAGAAGCAGGCAAGCACTGTGATTAGATGATGTATGACTTAATGACTTCAACATGCAACTGATTTAAATATAATTAAAATGACTTACAGAGGATTAATCCTGAGTTCTTTCAAAGCTTCTACGTAACAAGTTTTAAATTTAAGTGCGCGTATTTCTACTGTAGGATCTTCATTATTCAGAAGTGCGAAATTTACATATTTTTCAGTCAGTTTTTCACAAGTATTGAGCCAGTACTCTCTTGCTTCTTCGTCGACTACCAAGTCCAAAGTATCTGGATTATATTTATCTGGCTCGAGCAAAATGTGTGAGAGGCCAAAATGATCCATCCTGTGACTGCTACCAGAAAATAAACCTGCGACACGTATAAAACGACTGGCTATGATTCGCATTTGCTACAGTCTTAGCCCATTGTATTGTTTTATCATTATGCAAATACAATTAGAACATTAATAATTATCTTATCAAAAACTATCTATTCTTGCGACAAAGACTTAAATTGAATCACAGATTAGATATCAAAAATATTGTTGTAAAATAAATACATCAATGACAGTCCCCCTCCTATTTCTGTGCCAACAACAGAAACCAACAAAAAAAAGTTCGAAAATAGAAGGATAGCAAAATACTTTCTTGCCTGAGCATGAAAAGGAAGATAAATCAAAAAAAGAAAAGCAAATTAAGCTGTGAAAGTAAATGAAAAATTCTTTAGTCGATTAAAAAATACGTTACGAATCGACGTAAAAATGTCAACACTGAACAGCACAGAGCTATACATGGGCCATAAACCAAATTCATCATGCATGAGAATGCTTGCAAGCTTTTTTTACGTCTGTCTTGTCTATGGTTTGTCTGACGGACTTCAATTTGGTTCGTAGATATTACAACTGAGTTTTACAAATGTGTTTGAAATGGATAAAACTAATTATTTTCAAAAAAGACTGAGTTTTTTACGTAGTGAGTTATAGTACAATATGTGCCCCTTTAGTTTATTGTAATTTGTGTTGTGATTTTAATGATTGATGTAACGAACCAGTGTACGGCAAGATGGACGAATTGTCTAAGGGCATGACACAAACAGGAAACACCGCTACAACTGACAAAATTCAAGAAAATGATGATGGTAAATATTGCGATGTTTATATCTTGTCCTAAAACTTCTGTGTTGAGGTTACATGCAGTGGTTTACTAGAAATGTGCTTGTTTCTAAAATAAATATATAGGTAAACAATATCAAAATTATCAAAAAAACTGTTAATTTGTGTAGTATTCTATCATCGTACTTGAAACAAAATATAAAGTTTCAAGGCGATTAATTTTACGGCGCTGTAGAAGCTATTTAGCAATTTTCTTGTAATCAGAATAAAGATGATAGGCTTCGATACTGATAATTGTACATAAATATTGTTTAATTTAGTGTAGAACAAGTTTATTTTCATGTTTAGGATGTACCTGATAACTTTATCATCTTTACTAAAATTACAAAAATATTGATTCCCCTTCCAACGAATCAATTTACTGAGGAATCTTAAGTGTCAATGAAATCAGTACTCATTATTTCCTGTATTCATTTTTTCTTCTTATCTTTTACATTTTTAAATATTTCTTACAAAAAACATTTAAAAATATAAAAAATAGCAGCCCACCGGCACCGGGAACAGGGTCTGAGCTACCGGTGGTCAGGGCTCGTGAGAGAGGATCCTCCTAACAATATGCGCCATGACCATATTCAGTTAGTACTATTGATTCTTATTTTGCATAGAGTTCCGCTATATATGTTGTTGGTCATATATCCAAATTTTTATGTTATTCAGGCATGTTTACAATTTTATACAGTACTCACTTTAACTATCAATGTGTAGGAAACACATTATTTCAATTTCAATATAAAAATAAATCAATCAACTCGGCCTATAACAGCTCACTGCTAGGCTCTCTCAAGCATAATACTCAATCTTCTGCCTTCCACACCCAGTCTCATCCAGCCTCAAATCTTAATGCTTTTTATGATTTATTGATCTAATATGTATCAAAATATTAGGAACTTCACAAGAATGGAAAGTGACTTAGATGGAACTCTTGATATTTACAGAATTTCATGTAGAATGTTTCTTTTAATATACAAACATCAAAACAGCCCATCAATATTTAATGAAATTAAATACTGTCACATAAAATGTTGTAAATAATCAGGCCTCAACTGTAACTGAGAGCCTTGAAGGCAATGCAGTAACTAAGTTTAATTGCTTTTCAAATGTCTTTTCAATGCCATTCTCTTCATAAATTAAATTAATGATATGTACTTTAAGGAAAGTCATTGGAGATTAAATTATAGCAAACAGGGATATATTCTGGCAGTGTACATTCTTTTTGTTTGCACATTGTCCAATAAATTAATAATACAAATATTATTAATGTGGAGTGGGAAATAAAATTATGTAAATTATTGGTAATTTTCAAGCATTTCCATACATATTTAGCTAAATTTAGAATAAGGAAAGAAACTAGGTGTGTTTGATAATTGTAAATACATAATATATCAAATACCCTAACCTAAAGATTTATTATTAGTTTCATTCCAAAGTTTCAGACAATACATCTCAACTTCTTTGCCTGAGAAGTCAAGGTGTTATTATTAATGTGTCTGATACAAACAAGTAGCTTACAAAAGTAATTAAACTATAAAAGTCTTGACCCCGCTATGTCGCGATAACATTAACAACCTCACATAATATTAATGTGATAAATTGATATCTAGAGATTCGCTGATGACTTTTTAACTGCAATAACATGTAGGCACATAGCTTAGCATTTAGTTTAGTTATTGCTGATAAACATCATCCAAATACCACACCCTAGAAGATTTAGTTATCACTTGCAAGCATAACATAGACCCTACTAGACATCTTCCAGAAGAATTGAACACTAGATATCTAGTGTTCAATAGACACTAGATATCTAGTGTTCAATTCTACTCTAACTACTTGACTGTAACTAGTACTATAAGATACCTAGGTAATTTCTTGTTTTTTGATAGAATTCAAAACTACATCAAAATTATTAACAAAAGTCAGCAATTTTTGTATGTCAACAAAATTCTCCCTGTCTGATCCAACTTCATTATTCCAAACCACAGTGCAATTAGTCTTAAGATCAACCATGTTCTTAATCCTCAAACATATCAGCAAAACATACAATGAATTAGTGTTTCTTTTTATTGTTTTGTGATAAATGTCCTTTAAGATTTGGAGATTGTCTTTAACCACCTTGAATGTCAAACCTGAAGTCAATAACTTCGAAAATACTAACAGTGTTGTTTAATCTACTGCTGACCTTAATATTGCTATAGCTTGTTTAGTTATGTTTGCATTCATTGAATTTGTCTATATTGAATCATTACTCTCCTAATGAGTTCATAAAGTATTCTTAAAAGTTAGAAAAAAATGATTATTGTGTGTTGTTTAGCTTCTGTGTTAATACCATAGCTTTGGTTTTCAATTTGTGTAGAATTTCTGTATCCAACAGTCACTGCCCTTTTACGCCCAAGATTGTTGAAGAGCACTGCTTTTGCAGATGGCGTAAAGCGTGGTTTGCGGCACGCACGCCAACTATGCTAGCGTTGGTAGAACAACTGCGGTCATACCTCGGTGGAGGATGTGAGTGCGAATGCGTTTGTAGCATGGCGTGTTCTCAACAATGTCCCATGATCATTGTGCAATTCCACCAATCCTCATATTAAAAGAAACTTAGTCAATCCCTTCACATAACTACTCCTTGAAATCATTTCTTTCAAGATTATAATTTATTGTGATATGATGACCGTAATATCGACGCTTTCCGTCGTATGTACTAGGCGGACTATTTGGGGATTGTGGACTAGAACATTTAGTTAAATTGTCTAGCCTATTGAGAATGTTAGCAGTCCCTAGCTATTGTAATGTTCCTTGAATAATCATGTCCATTATATTTCTCATGTTTTTGCTTACATTATAATGAAGTAATGCGGTAATCATCGCCGCCTGTACGGTAGGTATCTGTCATACACCGTTTTTACGTCAATTTTATGCAAAATACTCAATGCGAAATTTCGTGCATGTGTTGCTGAATAAACAACCATAGAATCTGCTCTAAAGACATGATATGTGAAGTGTATTTATGAGTGCTTATTCATCTATAGAATCTATTATCACCTTTTTGATAGCACTATCTCAGCTAAGTTGCTGACGCACTCATCTTGAGTGTGTTGTTTTGTATAGTTCATAGTACATACAGTGTTGGACCTACCCAATGTATGAGGTACTGGCAACAGCGGAGCGTGGAACAGCATTTTGCGTTTGCCTCGTGTTGCATGCCAAGAGTGCCGGGTGTTCCCTATGTCGCAAGCATGACTCAGCGGCCCTGAACCATTAACGTTAGAAAACGTGTCCCGAAAGGTCACATTTCTTGTTATTTTGTGTTTTTGCTCAAACGTTTTCACCCACTTATCAAATTAATTATCAATCGAGGGCGATTTCCTTTTTCAGTAAAAGGACATCGTTAGTAATATTTCCGTGCTTCGTAAAATTTCTAGTAGCTCTACTTACACAAGTGGACTATTATTCATAATGCTGCTTATCACACCTCTTCAATCACGCCTGATACTGTCTACATACTTATATAACTAATGTAGATGGTTTATTATAGAGAAAGGCCATAATTCACTTGACATTAAAGCGTTAAATTGTGACCGAAATAACAATAATGTGTGCCGATGACCGATGTTTACAAGAGTTGGAACTCGATCGGCATACCTTTGCTGTGAATTCTTAAAGGATCAAAGGAAGCGCTGGTTGTCAGCATCTGTTTCTTTTCAAGGGGGATTTGTCGTAATCAGATAAATCGTGCTCATGCATCACGACTTCCTTACGCGAATAAGTGCTCTTCTTTAGGATGGATCTCATATCAATATTTTAAACAAAAATGTTATTTCTTCACATGCCCTAATAGGCTTGTTAAAATCATCAAACATAACACGTTCTTCTGGAACCTTGCTGACTATTCTATCTATAAATACAGCCTAATTGAAATTTGGAAGTTGCTGTTAAATTCTCCTTCAACCGAAAACTATATTAAATCCAACTTAAACTCTTTTATGATATATCGACAAATTTGACAACCAATAAGATTTGCTATGTAATGTTCTAGCAAGTTTCACAATATAATGTTCAAAATAAGGTTTTGATATTGTAAAATACAAAATAACACGTCATGTTTATTTATATAATAGATAAGTACTTGAGAATGTCAACGACTATTACGAAAAATACTTACGAATCCGTCACAGGCACAACAAACGATTTTAACGCAAGCAGTGAAATTGACGCGCGTACGCATCCCTAAGCAATATATCTAAAAAGAAAAGGTCAGAGACCAAACCCTGTGGGACACCACAACTGCTCTTGCTCTGCTAAACATTTAATCATTGCCGAAACAATGCCTTGTAGGATGAGAGTAGAATAGGTAAACCACGAATCACTATGCTTTACTGGTAGTCTGGCAGTATGCCATCCCTTTTTGCACCCGTAACGAAGCAAGATAAGTGCTTACTTGTAGGAACATAATTTGAAAAGCTAACATTGTAGCGGACAACACTGACGCTATCGCCAGTGATCAGACAAGAGAGGGCCAAATGCCAAACCCTGTGAAACCCCACACCAAATTTTGCTAATATCGCTAACATACTTTTTTGCAACGAGTCGACAATCGCGTTGAGGGAACAGCGGGGTTGTAATATTATTCGTATTTCCTATGATTGCCTAGCTAGGGACTTAAGAATTGATGATGTTAGTACGTAAGTACTAACGCGTGCTACTATAGTAGCATTGACTTTACAGTCGAGTTGGATTCTGTGGTACATATTATCCACTAAATCCTTATTCCTATAAATCTCAAGATTGTGAAACTAAAGAGACGTGATTTTCCCTTCTGTGCAGGTTGTTAAGGAAATTAGTGTGTGAGCTAGGTAATAAACATGTATCTAATACATAAACTCACATCACACATCTTTGCCAAAATTCCAGAAGTACCTAGTCAAAATTGGAGAAACCGAAAGATGCTCTTATTAACTTGTTAATGTTTAAGAAATGAGAAGTGGTACCACACCACATAATATGAACCATCAGACGTCGATCGGAAACGGATTCATAATGATCTTGTACTTCTAAGCCTGCTATGTATTGAAACAATTACGCTATGGAATGCAATAAATATTCGAGTTTAGTCGTAATCTGTCTGAGCCCCAGTCTGTACTATTTTAAATCGGAAAATGTGCGCGCATATATCATCATAGCAATTTTATTGGTCGAGAGTTTAATCCAAATAACCCAAACCAATCTGCAATGGCTCCCGTAATTTTGTTCTATTACGACGTAATACGCTATGGTACTAAAAAGAATCCTGCAGCTACTAAAATCATGTTGGCTGTTTTTATGCTTATTTTATCTTTAGCATTACTATTTTAAAGGAGCACATAATTATAGCACCAGCAGGCTAGGGTTGGCTTTGTTAACTCCCAATAAATACCTGTTGATCTTTGAAAATTAAATGACAGCGACTTACATCCAATAGTTACTAAAGCAATTTTAGTTTTAGAACAAATTAACAACTTCCTTTAACATTGTGATCATTTAGCAGGCTCGTCGACTCCAATAGTGTACGTGAATGAGACGTGCTTGGAGTGTGAGAGGGTGCGCGCGGCTTGCGAGCGGCTGGGCACGGTGGCGGTCGCTCCAAGCCCAGAAGCTCTGCCGCCGTCTCAGCAGCCCCCCGCCCCGCCTTCTTACGTCATCACCTCCCCATTCGATGGCGATCTGTTTGACACTGCACATAGAGCAAAATACAGGTCAGTGGTTATTGCAATTTCCGATAAGAAAGCTTGCAGCTATAAACGTTTGCTATTTGCTATAACTAAACTACTAGTTGGAAATTCCACAAGTGAAAGTAAACTTTATATGAATGAAAACAAATTGGCTGTGGCATACCAAATACCAGACGACCCTGAAGAAACATTTGACATTACTATATGAATTTGCCGATATGCAGTTCATGCGATCTGAAAAATACCTATAATGTAGAATCCCATGAAATTAAGCAAATGTTTGAAAAGTAGAGTTAACGTGGACGATTCGTTATTGACATATATTTTGGCAACGCGTACGGTCGATTGCTAGACCAGACTACTAATAAGCGCGACAAATGCTTTGTTGCGCGTTTACATTAACGTCGTTTTGTCTTACACTCACCTACGCTTTTGTTCGTGTAAATGTAACCGTGGATACGTCTTCTGGTGACGTTCAGTCAGCCTAAAATAGTGCTCATTAAGATGAACGTTATGATAAACCTCGCTTTTTACATAGTAAGATATTACAGTTCCCGGATTACTTGAATAATCGTAAAGAGTATGGGCACAACTGCTTGATATATATATGAATAGGCAATACCCCTCTTTCCGACGTTAACGAAGCACCTTGTTATTAAGTGACAAATAACTGATGCTTATCGACATACACAATGATAACAACATCAAACTCCTCGTACAACTACTAGACTTTCTTTAGAAAGAAAATTAACATTGTGGCAGTTTTATTTTTTACTTTCTCTGAACATGACTCAGTAAGTTATCGTGTAATTGGTATGAGTATGACCAAATGCACAGTGAGCATGCGTGTGATGAAACGCCCGCAGCCGCGAAGCCGGGGCTGCGGACTGCTGTGGGTGATGCTTGTCTTATTGCTGATTTACGAGCACTGTAAGCAACCGCGTCACGCATCTCTTCGGCTATGTATATTATACCTCGGTCCCGTAATTATGAATCATTGATTTCAATATACCCAATTTCTCTGGTTACACCCGTGTATTCATTTCCGTGCATTAGAATACCAGAAAACATTTATTATTGTCAGTTCAACAACCCTAGTTTCCTTCAAGCTGTATTTTGTTTGCATCGAAACTATGATCTGTCTCGAGTTTGATTTATGAGTGGCAATTTGGCTGCCCCTTATCATTCAATGTGTTCACTTGTGTTCATTAAATACAGCCGCGGTTACATTCGGCTGCACAGCATCAACGCGGCGCGGCGCTGAATCGGCGCCGCTATTACAATAGTGGGATATTAATAATGCTATTCTTGTAATTCCTGCACCATTCCTTGAGCTGGATGCATTTCATTCCTTTTGAAGTGCTACAGCTGCCACGTTACTGTTTAGGCGACTCTGATGAGAATTAATTGTTTATTGTTTCGTGCCTCCCTGCCCTGGCTCAGCGTATACACACGCTGCAAACATTTGACTCCGATTAAGTTTCTATTATTTTGCTGATTCAAGGAAGTTATTAAGAGGAAATCTTAGTTTTCAATCCCATATATCGCCAATGAGCATCCAGTTTTTCCGGGAGATAATAAATTGCGAAATCTTGTAGAATTATTCTTAATAATCATAAGCTTACACGAATAGAATTAAAATAAACTGAAATTTCTCAGAAATAAACGGTTTCTCGTTAGTCTCATAAAGTGTTGTCTTCTTGCGTATAATTAAATAGGTATGCTTAACACATAACTCCACCCAGCACACAATGTCGGGGTTGTTTATACACGCGGGACCTTCCACTCATAAAGCGGTCGTATGTTAGGTGACTGTTTCATAGAAGGATGGATGTAAATAAAGGTGCGTGTAGAGTGGCGACGCTCGGCGCGCGGCGTAGCGCGAGGGTCGCCCTTGTGGCCGCGCGACGCTCCTTGCTATTTTCGGCCTCACATTCCTCTCGACTGTTTTTCAATCTAACGTGAAACGCATAACGCGCACGCCGCTTGTGTCTTTGTTTTCGCGGCTGCCGCGATAAACTATTAAACTGTTTCTTTTCTCGAATTAGCACGAATTAATAGTCAACGATTACGCGAAATCAATACGAAAACGTATGCTAAGATTTCTGTTAAAAGTGAATGAGGCTCCATGACGATGATAAAGAGTGCTAGTGAGTGGGTCCAGAGCGATACGATAATGTCGAGAGCACGTCGGACTAGTGCCTGATTGCCTGATTACCCAGTGTGTGATAGTGATGGGGCCCACGCGGCTGCCTCCCACACCCGAGGAGGAGGATCCTCCGCATCTCGTCGCTCGCGCTGATTCAAAACTTTTTGATAATGTTCAGCCCAATTGCGATGTGTAAGAGTTTATTTGAGCTGAGTGTGTTCTAGTTCTACTTCTGTATTATCGTGTTAATTTACCGACAGCGGATTGTTCTAACACCTAACTGTAATACCTACATTTAGAAATGTAATTATGCCACAAACAGTGCCATTGCATTTATAAATGTGTAATATCATTAATATTTGTAGGTTAATGTAAATATGTTTGAAGACAAACAGCAATTTATTATGTTTTATCCTGCACTTCCGCATTACGAAACACTTTAAATTTAAAGCTAAAGAGACTTTGTCTCTGATAAAACTTCAATGCAGGTAAACCTAAAATAATTGATCAGCTATGATATCTATAGCATCAACAATACATTTGAAATTATTGTGTCAAAATTATGTGCATACCATGTGAGTTTGTACCGACAGGTGCTCAACTTTCGGTTTTTAAAAACAAAGTACCATATTACGCTCCCCCCGATACTGACGAATTAACACGAGGGTGAGCAAGCAGGTGTTGCTGCAAACTTTCCAAACATTTACACGCGGTTGCTTGAATGAATCGCAGAGAGCTACGGCCAACTCATTCTAATGGCATTTATTTCACAACACTCACTATAATTTACTATTTTAAGTTTTCACTGAATCGTTTTAGTGTATGAGTAATTTTCAGTGCAAAAATATCCTGAAATTTTGATATTTAATTGAATCGCAATGATTGTTTACAAATTCGTGGAATTCGAATGTAACTCATCAACTATTTCTATAGCGACACGTAGATATAGTAGCGGTGTATGCGGCATCCTGTGACGTCAGGCCTACACAGTCCCAATAGCAGCGACCGACTCGCCGCACAGTGGGCTGAAAATCGACTTTCATAGACATATAATACTTTTTTCCCAAATGTCCACTTTTATGACTTGAAAATGTTTTGGGAGACTAAATCCATGCCTAAAAATATCAACATTATGGAATAGCATTGCAAACAACGCAAAAAAAAATTTTTCTTTAAAAATTACTATGGAGCTGGCATGAAAAAGTCTCATACCTCCGCCATCGTTTAACTGGCCCTAATTCCCTTGCAGGTAATTAAACCTTGAATTATTTAGAATTTTTTGGCATACTCCCCGAAGCGGCCACTGGTGCGACCTTTTTTTTAAAAATCGCTTTCAATTTAATATTTTCAAAAAATATTTTTAATCAAATGTTTAACTTAATTTAAGCTTAAAATCTACACGGACTACTTAAACGATGCACCCGACCACTACTTTGTATTAACACGCCACATGATCATAAAAAAATAAGGTCTAAAGACCTAATAATGTAACGATCCTAATTATGGTCATTATTTTATGAGTTTAAGTAATATGGTTATTCATATCTATTCTATGAGTTAGCTAATGAGGGTAGTAAGTAAATTAGTTTAATGATTACACTAAATAACGTCGTTGCAATAAATAGGAGAACTCAAAATAAAATCAATTCATTTCGCCTTACGCATTGAAAGTACAAACAGTAATAACATCACCGTAAACATGGAAAGCATCGTAACAAATCTTGATATGTTCGTTATTTTAAAAGGTTCAGCCAAAAAAAACGATTATCAGTTTTTATTTGAGACAGTGTTATCTCGATTGAGATGTAGTTTACCTGAGGAAGATCGTGTGACGTTTAAAGAATTTTGCCGGAAATTTACGAGAGCAGTAGAGAAACGTTGGCATTCTGCAAGCCGAAAAATGGAGTTATTCCGAAAGGAATATGGAAACTGGCTTGAGAAAAATGTCGTCTGGCCTAGCTGCATCAAAGACAATGTTCAGGAAGCTTCAACATCTGTAGCTCATGAGGAAGAAGAGCCATCAACATCATCAGTTGGTACTATGACCAAACGGAAACTCCCTAGAAAACCTTTTGAAGAGTTGGGAACGAAGCAAAAGAAGAGACGGAGTGGTGATTATTTGAACAGTCATTGCAGTGAGGTTGTTCATGCAGCTTGTACCAAGTTGAAGGAAGATGGAAGAGACAATATTACATAAGCAGTCGTGAAGGCCTTCTGCCTTAAAATCAGTTCTTTTTGCTTTAAATCTTCTGGTAAAGATTTAAATATTCTATTCACTGTTAGGTCCAAGAGAGCCTGCAGAAAAATTCTGGCTGAGCTATCTGTAACCGTGATGGAATTTTCGGGTTCAGGTGGATAACACTGTTGTTTTGCTAGTTGCACCCTGTAATAGCAAGGATATAAGTCTCTAATACCTTCTCGAATTGCTGATTCTCTCAAAGTTATACATATATTGCCATTTTGATAATTTAAGAGATAGCATTAATCCAAGCGACTTTAGGGGTGTAAAGGTTTCCTTGCCAGCCGGTTTTTTTATCAAGTCTTGAATCTATTAACTGCTTCTGGATTTTTCAATAAGTATTCAATTACAGAAGCAATATTGTCTCTTCCATCTTCCGTCAACTTGGTACATGCTGCATAAACAACCTCACTGCAATAACTGTTCAAATAATCACCACTCCGTCTCTTCTTTTGCTTCGTTCCCAACTCTTCAAAAGGTTTTCTAGGGAGTTTCCGTTTGGTGATACTCGTAGTACCAACTGATGATGTTGATGGCTCTTCTTCCTCATGAGCTACAGATGTTGAAGCTCCCTGAACATTTTCTTTGATGCAGCTAGGCCAGTCGACATTTTTCTCAAGCCAGTTTCCATATTCCTTTCGGAATAACTCCATTTTTCGGCTTGCAGAATGCCAACGTTTCTCTACTGCTCTCGTAAATTTCCGGCAAAATTCTTTAAACGTCACACGATCTTCCTCAGATAAACTACATCTCAATCGAGATAACACTGTCTCAAATAAAAACTGATAATCGTTTTTTTTGGCTGAACCTTTTAAAATAACGAACATATCAAGATTTGTTACGATGCTTTCCATGTTTACGGTGATGTTATTACTGTTTGTACTTTCAATGCGTAAGGCGAAATGAATTGATTTTATTTTGAGTTCTCCTATTTATTGCAACGACGTTATTTAGTGTAATCATTAAACTAATTTACTTACTACCCTCATTAGCTAACTCATAGAATAGATATGAATAACCATATTACTTAAATTCATAAAATAATGACCATAATTAGGATCGTTACATTATTAGGTCTTTAGACCTTATTTTTTTATGATCATGTGGCGTGTTAATACAAAGTAGTGGTCGGGTGCATCGTTTAAGTAGTCCTTGTAGATTTTAAGCTTAAATTAAGTTAAACATCTGATTAAAAATATTTTTTGAAAATATTAAATTGAAAGCGATTTTTTAAAAAAAGGTCGCACCAGTGGCCGCTTCGGGGAGTATGTCAAAAAATTCTAAATAATTCAAGGTTTAATTACCTGCAAGGGAATTAGGGCCAGTTGAACGATGGCGGAGGTATGAGACTTTTTCATGCCAGCTCCATAGTAATTTTTAAAGAAAATTTTTTTTTTGCGTTGTTTGCAATGCTATTCCATAATGTTGATATTTTTAGGCATGGATTTAGTCTCCCAAAACATTTTCAAGACATAAAAGTGGACATTTGGGAAAAAAGTATTATATGTCTATGAAAGTCGATTTTCAGCCCACTGTGCGTCGCAACTGTGTGCCGTACATGAGGAAAAACGCACACTAAGCGGCGTCGAGCGATAAAAACCTAAAACCCGAGCGCGTAGATTTGGAACAACGCTCTTAACTCTTTACCACATCACACCACTATTGATGTTTCTGAAGAATCGGATGGTGATCTATCGGAATAAGAAATATTTTAGATATATTTTTTTCTTTTTTGCTGAGTCTTTTTAGAGCTGTATTCTTCTTACTGATTTAGTGAAACAATGTTAATTATAATAAGTACTCAACTAAGTAATTTAATGTTTGTCTTTGTCCACTTTCATCGCTATTAAGTATGTGCACCCACGTCTAGGTCACGATGTAAGACTGATTGAATAATACATATTATGAAGGCTGTTTTTTATGTGATTTATTTTTAAATACGTAACTAGTGCGAAGTTTAAATATCTTCAAATACGTATTTGCCGTAGTTATT
>OZ059786.1:10725734-10834261 GCA_964057025.1 Standfussiana lucernea | reverse complement strand
AAAGGTTTCCTTGCCAGCCGGTTTTTTTATCAAGTCTTGAATCTATTAACTGCTTCTGGATTTTTCAATAAGTATTCAATTACAGAAGCAATATTGTCTCTTCCATCTTCCGTCAACTTGGTACATGCTGCATAAACAACCTCACTGCAATAACTGTTCAAATAATCACCACTCCGTCTCTTCTTTTGCTTCGTTCCCAACTCTTCAAAAGGTTTTCTAGGGAGTTTCCGTTTGGTGATACTCGTAGTACCAACTGATGATGTTGATGGCTCTTCTTCCTCATGAGCTACAGATGTTGAAGCTCCCTGAACATTTTCTTTGATGCAGCTAGGCCAGTCGACATTTTTCTCAAGCCAGTTTCCATATTCCTTTCGGAATAACTCCATTTTTCGGCTTGCAGAATGCCAACGTTTCTCTACTGCTCTCGTAAATTTCCGGCAAAATTCTTTAAACGTCACACGATCTTCCTCAGATAAACTACATCTCAATCGAGATAACACTGTCTCAAATAAAAACTGATAATCGTTTTTTTTGGCTGAACCTTTTAAAATAACGAACATATCAAGATTTGTTACGATGCTTTCCATGTTTACGGTGATGTTATTACTGTTTGTACTTTCAATGCGTAAGGCGAAATGAATTGATTTTATTTTGAGTTCTCCTATTTATTGCAACGACGTTATTTAGTGTAATCATTAAACTAATTTACTTACTACCCTCATTAGCTAACTCATAGAATAGATATGAATAACCATATTACTTAAACTCATAAAATAATGACCATAATTAGGATCGTTACATTATTAGGTCTTTAGACCTTATTTTTTTATGATCATGTGGCGTGTTAATACAAAGTAGTGGTCGGGTGCATCGTTTAAGTAGTCCGTGTAGATTTTAAGCTTAAATTAAGTTAAACATTTGATTAAAAATATTTTTTGAAAATATTAAATTGAAAGCGATTTTTAAAAAAAAGGTCGCACCAGTGGCCGCTTCGGGGAGTATGTCAAAAAATTCTAAATAATTCAAGGTTTAATTACCTGCAAGGGAATTAGGGCCAGTTGAACGATGGCGGAGGTATAAGACTTTTTCATGCCAGCTCCATAGTAATTATTAAAGAAAAATTGTTTTATGCGTTGTTTGCAATGCTATTCCATAATGTTGATATTTTTAGGCATGGATTTAGTCTCCCAAAACATTTTCAAGTCATAAAAGTGGACATTTGGGAAAAAAGTATCATATGTCTATGAAAGTCGATTTTCAGCCCACTGTGCGCCGTCAGAACGCACTTTTCTTTCAGTGAGCGCGCGTCACACCGACGCCCACCATATCCAACAACAATTTTAATTCACATCTTCGCGCATAAACTTCTTGCCCTATTAATATTTTTCTACAATGACATACATCTGAATAAAACGAATTCTATATGTAATTCATGATGAGGATGACTAACAGACTCAGAAAGTTCAAACGAAATATTTATCGCGATGAATGTTTGTGCTATATGATGGACATATGGAAGAAGGACAGTGTCGGTTTTATTAGCTCGATCTGTGGAAGTAAACGCATTATCTTGTATTGTAGCCAAGATATTCAATAGAACTACTTGAATATAATTAATCAAACATATATAAACTCAAGCCTTTTTCCCATGGGGGAGGCAGAAACCATAGTCATACACGCACGCTGGTTGCGTGTACTACGCACCTGACCTTTCTGAAGAACCTCTACCAAGATTTCCTCTTTCCTAGCCTCCTCTGTCCTACTCCTGGGCGAAGGCCTCCCTCCACTCTTGCCATTTCTCGCGAACCCCCGCCAAATTGATCATTTATTAAATATTTAATAAATTTTGGCGATTTTTCTACTGCGTTTTACACAAATCGTAGGTTTTACGTAGCCGGGACGTTTATAAAAAAAAACTAACACCGATGCCATGCGAATAAATGTATGACTATTAGCTTAACGATTGTTATGCTGATGTGGTTCACCATAACATGTGCTGTGCCTCACTGCATAATATTAAATACTTACAATAGACGCAAACACAATAATATTTCATGACTGAAAGAAAATATTTAAAAAGAAGGCTTGGGTTTTTTACTATTGAAGATAAATAGCAAAATACAGGCTGGGCCTTCCCATGCTATCTATGACGATACTATATTTATTAGCAATCTTTAGTGGCAGTGGATTGGCGGCAACTATGTCTGCCGTAAGATTGATGAATCGGTATGACAGGTGATGACTTATTCTTGAAAAAAAAAAAAAAACTTGAAAAAATCATGCAACTAGCTATGGTGTTATTTTCCATCTTCGTGTCTACATTCTGTCCGAGACTGAACAGCCAGGTTTCGCCAGATTAGTTATGCTGCATTTCATCAAAAGGTTTCATCTATAATGCGTTTATACCACATCTAGTCCCAAGGATCCTCTGAATCACTGAACAACTGTTTAAGAACATCCTGACTAAATAAATTATTGTCCCTGAATAAATAAATAGACTTACTCTTACCCAGTCGCTCCACGTAAAATACTGGTATTCAGCTGCATCCGGTTAGACTGGAAGCCGACCCCAATATAGTTGGGAAAAGGCTAGGCTCTTACCCCTTGACAACTTATATGAGGCTGGTCTTCTTATCTTCAATCGGTAAAATCGAAATAATTATGACTGTTTCATTAAAGCACCTCACCGCTTAGCTCTATCGTCACCCGTATGTTGTTCCACAGAGTGGCGATGACAATCATTAAAGACCTTACAGAACTGATAATATTTCTCTGAAACCGAAGGCTTTAGAATTTGTCGGAACAGTATCAATTAAATCTACAATACTGAATCTCTGAATCTTTTCGAAAACCTCTTCTAGTAGTATTTGAAATCGTGCAATCACCTGGCGAGATTCCCTCTCAAAAGTGCCCTAAGTAAATATGATGATTAGTTACCCAATAATAAGTAGATAGGCGTAAAATTTAATCGGAAATCATTAACATTCAGTGCGAGGCAACACCGGACATGCACCGCTAGTTTTAATTATAAAAGGGGACGTTTCTCAGGACGTTGTATCTGTTGTCCAAGTTTTGAACTACGAACTAACATAAAAGGGTGGGCCGCCGTGACTTGACTCGATAATGTTTTCGCACTTACAGATAAGGGCAACTAATTACTCGGATGTAAGCAAATTGCTAACTGTATCAATGTGCTACTATCAATTTGACCGGCGAACTATAATTGATATGCATTCAATTATACTTATATAATACTGATAGATAGTTTGTCTTGTAGCACATGCGAGCAACTAGATTTTCCAATGCGCATTTTACTTCAACGGTAGACTGTTGAACCTAATGTTCATTCATAAAAACGAAATTTTATGCTAATCCATATGCATTCCTGTATTACCATAATTTTAAGGCATTTATGATATTTCAACTCATAAAAACCGTACTGTAACGTCGGCTTGACCTGGAAACAAACCACAATAATAAATACATAAAACACATGAGTACACAAACACGTAGCAGTAAATAAGAGTTTTACGACCCATAGAATTTTTTCTCCATGAAATAATGCATATGGCAATCATTTTCTTTTATATCTATAAATAACATTGATATTGATACAAGTATGTACATATTTATAGTGGCAGAGCTAGTATGTATAAATGATTTATTGAACATGTTGACTGTCAGTTGCGTCAATATAGTGACTGTTTGTATTGGCACTAGCGACTACTCATGAGCAGATTCTGTTTGATTTTATTACAGCTGGTAGACGACTTTCGTAATTAATTCAATTATACTAAATGTCATACTCACTGTTATTGTTTAGTTAATCATTAATTGTTTTGTCAAATATTTCACCAAGTATTAGAACGAATATTCTTTTTTGTTGTTAAATGAGATGTCCAGCAGCACAATGTTGACTGGTTTTCTACTAATAACTATATCACGAAAGAGCGACAGGAAGTTCTGAATAAGGAAGCTTGCTGTCAGGAGGGGTGTTTCACTGCAAAAGTGATTAGATATCATCAAATGATTCAAAATTATTCGCGGTTTATATTAAAATGGCCGGATCCCAAACAGCGAAACCGCTTTTTATCGCTATATACGAGTAAACAGGCATTCGTTTTTATTGCGGATGTATGATCACAATGACATAGGTACTGTAAATTCATACAAACAAAGGAAATAATAAGCGCATAAATTCAGTCCACCAAATAGCATAAATCACACCTTTATGTGCCATTCAGGCCCTAGGTGAGAACCTGTTAGGCCAGTCTAACAAAGACTTTTTGTGATGACACTAATACTAACTACTAGCACCTCTCGATGTTCAGTTGTCGACGTTAATTAAAATACTTCAGTGATTTCCAACTGCAATATCCACCTGGGAGAGACGCCGCACAGTGGATCCATATTGAAAATTAGTGGACATGGGCAACAAAGTTCCAATATCGATTCGATATTTTTTTATGTGATTCTTCATGATATTCCAGACAACTTTTACTCTTGTGAAATTTCTTCTAAAGTTGATCGTTTGTCTGAAAAAAAATAAATTAGATTTTTTTGTATGGAGCGAATCACGTTTATTTTTTTTTCTTCAATTGTACGAATATGTTAGGTGTATGGCGTGAGTATATGATAGCTAGGGTCATTCTCTATCCACGAAAAAATATATCAGCGCCGGCCATCCGCGGCCGCGCGAGTAATCATTCGGTAAAAAAATAATATTTTCTATGAAATTTTTTGCCTTTTAAAATCAATTCAAAGTCATATTTTCTGTCTCACTTGGCTGTTTTCACCTTTTTAGTTAAATATATAGTTTTAATAGCACATAGGTACTCACAACTAGTAATTCTGGAAGAGGTTAAGTTATTATTGCATGTTATCGGTGGCACCTGCATTGTGATTGATATTTGTTTGTGCGCTCGGTTAAGTGCATAACAAACGAGTCACCGAAAAATAATTGTCTCTGATTGGCTGTTATTTTTTTAACTACCTGCACATTATCTATTGTTATCGGTGGCACCTGCATTGTGATTGATGACTCATTTGTTTGTGCGCTCGTCTAAGCGCATAACTAATGAGTCATCGAAAAATGCTCGTCTCTGATTGGCTGAATAATTTTCAGTCATGCTAATATGTTCACTACTTGAGTAATTAACACTGACTATAAATACAAAGACATTCACTAAGTCCCTCTAGTTTCGCTCTTGTCGCTTATTTGTGAACACAGTGAAATACTTTTATTTTTATATTTACTTTAGAACTATGGCTGGATTTTGTACCAACCTAGATCTTTTTGTGAAATTAAGAAAATTAAGATTAATTAAGAAATTAAGAAGCTTCGGAAGCCCGTAATAAGGACTTCAGAAACGTCAGAGAGAGACACACTCGGAAAACGGACAGAATAGCAACAAACGAAGACATCCTCCATGGACTTCTAATAAGCTCTGATCCTCACATATCCTACATAAGGCCTAAAATAACGAAACAGGTTCATAGTGAGTTGTTGCCTGAAGCAATTCAGTTGTTACAGACTACCGAGCCTCCCTGTGACAGTGAGATTATGGAGGAAGAAGAATGCCTCATAGCAGAGTCCGAAAATTTGCCGGACCCACTTCTGGAATAAGAAATAAAGTGATCCGGCTATGGACTATTCCCACAAAAGCCCATCAGGGCTACAATTATTTCACAATTTCCTTTCGATCATACGTACGATAACTTATACTATACTTTACATACGCTTGATTATGTAGATAATGATTATCAACGTCTTGCCCGTAAAAATTCAAACTATTTCACGTATATTTGATAAAATTAGTATACCCAGAAACTTATTACATGTTTATTTTACAATAGATAACGTGCAGGTAGTAAAAAAAATAACAGCCAATCAGAGACGACCATTTTTCGATGACTCATTAGTTATGCGCTTCTAGCCGAGCGCACAAACAAATGAGTCATCAATCACAATGCAGGTGCTACCGATAACAGTAGATAATGTGCAGGTAGTTAAAAAAATAACAACCAATCAGAGACAATTATTTTTCGGTGACTCGTTTGTTATGCATTTAGCCGAGCGCACAAACAAATGAGTCATCAATCACAATGCAGGTGCCACCGATAACATGCAATAATAACTTAACCTCTGCCAGAATTACTAGTTGTGAGTACCTATGTGCTATTAAAACTATATATTTAACTAAAAAGGTGAAAACAGCCAAGTGAGACAGAAAATATACTTTGAATTGATTTTAAAAGGCAAAAAAAATCATAGAAAATATTATTTTTTTACCGAATGATTACTCGCGCGGCCGCGGATGGCCGGCGCTGATATATTTTTTCCTGGATAGAGAATGACCCTAGCTATCATATACTCACGCCATACACCTAACATATTCGTACAATTGAAGAAAAAAAAATAAACGTGATTCGCTCCATACAAAAAAATCTAATTTATTTTTTTTCAGACAAACGATCAACTTTAGAAGAAATTTCACAAGAGTAAAAGTTGTCTGGAATATCATGAAGAATCACATAAAAAAATATCGAATCGATATTGGAACTTTGTTGCCCATGTCCACTAATTTTCAATATGGATCCACTGTGCGCCGTCCCGTAATTAATGAATGTTGTATGTGTGTTACAGGGTGCTGGGTCCAACAGCAGCCCTACAGTTGTCGGAACGCGATGAGCCGCCGCCGCCGACCGCGCGCCCACTCTACTCGCTGGCGATGCGCGGCGCCGTCATTTGTTTCTCAGGATTCCGGAAAAAGGATGAACTTGTTAGTAACAAGTACTCTGTATGTTGGCTGGTGATGGAGATGGTTATTGTCGGCTTTGTGTCGATAATGACATGTGAACAAATAACTTGATTATAATATTTCGTTAACGTTCGTTGAATAATTCTGCAGTCAAAAGTGAGAGACACTAGGATAAGAATTTTGTGATGCCTTAACCAGTCCATATCCTGGACAAATTGAGCACTTGATGTCGAATGACGACATGATGTCAAAACTAATTTCAGCAAATCTGTTGGCATTTGACACGAATCATGATTGTTTAATTTGACGTCATGTGCATGAGCACAGTTACATCTCAGTATTTATGGTCATAATTTTTAAGATACGAAGTTTGATATTTTTTATTCACTCTATAACAGCATGATGATGAAATGTGTGTAGGTCAAATATGAATGAGTCCCGCGTGTACAATGGCTGTATTATTCGGCAGACGTACCTGATAACCCTGATCCACTACATGGGCGGGTCGATCCGCAAGGACATGTCGAGTAAGGTGACGCACCTGATCGCGGCAGCGGCGACGGGCGACAAGTACCGGTACGCGTCAGGGTTCGGCCTGCCCGTGCTCGCGCGCTCCTGGGTCGACGCTTGCTGGGAGCGCCGCGACGACCCCGCCTGCCTAGCCACCGATGATGACGTCATTGTAAGTATACGATTATGCCTATACACAATACATAAATAAACTCACGCCTATTCCCATGGAAACGAACGGCACCTGCTACGATTTTTACATACTACCGGCCGTACACGCGCGCGGTCGCGAGTACTACGCACCTGAACTTTTGGAACGACATCGCCATACTTATGTATTTATTATGATCATTTATTCCGAATTCAATTTTGATATTACATTATAAACTTCTTCAAAGAATAAATAATTATAAACATTTTAATAAACTGCAATACGTATGAATTATATATAATTTACATAGGATAGTAGAGGAGCATTTGTCTTTAAACATCCACCTTAGTTTACATCCTTATCTTCTAACTCGTTTTCATCAGTGCAAACAATCTATGCAATATGTCAACATTACAGAAAGAACACAAACTGAAAGTGTTCGCTGGCGCTCGCGTCTGCTTCGTGGGTTTCCCTGAAGATGAGACTCAGCACATGGCCGAGGTGCTGGCCAGCAATGGCGGCGGCACCTGCCAGCTCGATGACCCCGACTGCACGCACGTTGTGAGTACTGCAAGCCTACTATACTACACACACACACACAATAATCCCTCCCTATCTCATTCGTATTTGATTCAGCTGATTACCTTTATAAACGTTATAAAACTGATAGCACTTCATAGTTTGCACTACTTTCAATTGACCCCCTACGACGAAAGCAAAATGTTTATAAACAATTTGAAGCTGTGGTGCAGTCGCACCGTGAACAATGCAGTAGCCCTTCCGTCAAAGTTAATCATAATTATTACGATTTACTTCAGCAAAAAGCCTTCTAGTGTTTTGTTTACCCAGTCTGTCGAGAATCTGAGTAATGTACTCAGTTTGTTAACACTGTAATGATCATTTTAGAACCTCCCAAATGGCACTTAATGTCCCACAGAACGTTTACCTCTGCATAACATGCATACCTGTTTATTTATATACTTCATGCCACATTACACATTATTAGTAACTAATTTTAGCATTATGAAGTCAGCATGCACGTAGATATACTTGGGTACACATATCACTCTTAGTTAGAAACATTGTAGACAATCTAAATTAGCCAGTAGCACACTTCAGTGGTTATTATGCCACATTTTCACACCTCTTAATTTCTTCCGATGACTGCGTATTTATTAGCAATGCCTTCAATGCCAGCAGGTGTTTGATTAACAATTTATCAGTACAAACAACGACCAGATGAGAGCGGACTCAATGTCACAAGTAGTGGCGTTGCGTACTTTATGTGCACACGATAATTTCAATATTAGAAACTTGCGCGTTTCCTTGGTTTTTTTAGTTGTTTCTCCTTAATCCCGATTTGGTGTTCCGCCTCTCGGGACAGCCCAACAATCAAACCACTTCCACATCCCTCACCGCGCGACGCAAAGTCGACCCATTGTTTCCTTTTCATTATATTATTAACATTTTGATGTTATCACGAGTTTCATAGTATTGTTTGTTCATTCACATTCGCTGTTGTACAATAATTGCGCACATACCTCATTCAGCTTATGTGTATATTACACGAAGTCCATATAATCACACCTACATACTTCTAGTGTTGTTTACATTCGTTACATGTATTTGTACTGTGTCGACTTGCTTTCTTACTATCCACTTTAATGCACTAGACATATGTAAATAGACTTATTAAACACTGTTTTGTTGTAGATGTAGTTTCATGTAAAAACCAGTCTCATAAATCTCATTTTCAAACATCTCATACATATCAAATATGATCAAGAACACTTGTTTTGTAAACTAAAACTGTTAAAGAATAAAATCAAATCTTCGCTAGGCAGTCGCTTTCTGTGTTTAACTACCTCTATCACGATAATAATGTATTATTATCGTCGTGCATGTTTGTATTGGAATGGCTTCATTACATCATTGCGTGGTGTGTTTCACACATGTTTCAGGTAATGGCCAATGGGGAGACTTTCGGTCGTTCGCTTATCCTCTCACCCCATCCGAGTACACCTAACTCTGCAAAACCGTCCCGCGCCACTCCCAATCGTTCCCAGTCCACTCCCAAGAGCTCCCTGTACCGGCGGCTGTCGGCGCGGCTGTCGGGGCGGCGCGCGAGCCCGGCCGCGCCCGGCGACCTGTCGCACGCCGACCGGGACCAGCGCCTGCACTGCGCACGAAACAGTATTAGAGAAAAACAAGCCAAAGCTGCTAGCCAAGATCAAACAGATAATTGCAGTATTAGTTTTGTAGGGAAATCCTTCACTGACGATTTGTGTTTCAATTATGACAACACCAAAAGTCCCACGCACGTTGAACGTGTGGAATTGGGCAATTACAGTATTTGTGATAAAGAAAATAACAAAAACATATCTCAGCTCGTCCATGGATCTGATAGAATTAACAAAGATAAGAGAGAGGTATTTCGAAATAAGTCCATGAACGTATTCAACTTAGTCGATTGTCTCACTGAAGCGACGTCTTTACACTCGTCTCTAACGAAGAGTCTATGTGATCTCGACTCTAAAGATGAGCCGGTATTTCTGTTGGCTACCTCAACTGGCGGAAAAGATTTGCAACAATCAACAACTACCATTTCCTCCGGCAAAAAAAGGAGTCGTAACTCTACAGATTCTAATTTTCAAGTCAGCACAGTTGACGCTAATTTATCCCCTGACAAATGTGAGGAGAGCAACTGGAAGTCCATTAAAAGGCTCAAAATAAAAGACTCTTTCAAGTTTAAAAACAGACCCACTATATTCAAAAAGACAAAAAAAGACTCCGTTTCCAAACCAACTGGAGAAATCGTAGTAGAGCCAGTGAGTCCAGAGAGTGTGAAGCCGACTGATCCGGCCGGAGAGTTCGTAGCTTCCACATCTTCCCCTATCAAAGAAGATGATAACGCATCGATATGCTCCATGAACACAAGTAAACAGTCGGGGTTCTTCGATATCTCATTTGCTTCCATTAGGAGTTCAAAAACCGTCAAATCCGCCTCAAAATTACGACGGAGTGTTAAATCGTTCACAGCTTCGTTCAGGAGCGAAAGGAAAAAGAAGTATGAAAAGCGAGCTGAACGTAATACAGTAGAAGTAGACGCATGCCACCTACCTCCAGATCTCAAAAACATTTCAACACCAAGGAGGATATTCGATGAAATGAACTTAGATATTTCACCAGTTCAAGTGGATACTGTGGACAGCACCGACTTAGCCACGCCGGTTAGGGACCGAGACGACGATGTAGACGAACTTGACGATTCCACCATATTTAAAACGCCTCAAAGCGTGTGGCTCCGAACTCATCGTCATTCGATCTGTGGCGGCTCCGAGCTGCGCGTAGGCAGCGCGCTGAGCCTGCCGTCGGGCTCGCCCCGGGCCGGCCGCGCCCCCGCCCCCGCCCCCGCCCCCGCCCCTCCCGCTCCCCGCCCCGCCCGCGACCAGCCGCCGCCCGCCTCGACGCCCCCCATCCGCGACGCCCACACCATATCGCAATGCCATGGAATATCGCTGCCGGTACTAACACTATTTTATTCAATACTACTAAAAATATAGTAGCTTGTCATGCCATCGAACATCAGCGGTCATTGGTCTGTGTTGTATCCGCGGAGAGGTCCCCCTCGGCCTCGAAGCGGTCCTCGCTGGTATGCATGTCATATAAAATATTTGCACCTTGAAAACTTTAGACGCTTAAGGGGGCGTGCGCACATGAGTACGCCTTCACGAGATTTGCGCAGGAATCCCGTTCGACGGGTCTAGTGGGTATTGGTGGAGGATGAGAACGTCTAGTGTTCTGTGTATGATTTCTAATGTGCAGCTGTGTGTATGCAGGTGGTCGACGAGCACAATACGGGAGTAGCGCCGGATTGTTCGATGCGGGTGCACGTTGTTAAAGCCGAGTGGTTCTGGGCCTCCGTACAGAACGAGGAGGCGCAGGACGAACGAGATTACCTGTTCAAAGACGTAAGTAATATTATTATTTTTTAATGTAGGTACGCTGTTTTACTCACATGGTAATTCAATTCTCATAGGAACTGTGTGGCATACATAGTATCCTCTGTTCCTCATTATAGTGGATGCCCCAAGGCAAACATTGTTCGAAGGTCCTGAGTTCGAATCCAGGCTACATTTAACTTGGCGTGATTTATTTTGGGATGGACCATCGGAAGTAAACGATCCATACATTCAGAAACCCGCACTGGGTCTGCGAGCTGCGTTATGGCTCACTCCCTCTCACAAAGAAGAGTTTTGTGCCCTGGCGGTTGGAACGTTATAGGCTGATTTTATTAGAGATGCAACTTAAAATTGACGAAATAAGCATCCAAATATGCTCTAAATATACGACAAAAGTGCCTAAATATGCAATATAAAATGATATAAGTAGTTTCTTAATTTACAACTTTGTCAAAATATAATGTTTATTCTTGAAAACCGAGTACTGTTCCAAATAGTCAATAGTATAATTAACTTGAAAACAATCGTTCTACATCCACTTAGGTCATAGGCCACAGGCCAGTATAGGCACAATTTGTATTTAGGTCTCTTTTTGCAGGTATTGTCTCTACCAAATTGATATTGACATTTTTCCAGTAAGAAACAGCTAAAATTAAAGGAAACATGCCCAACAATATTTTTGAGCCGATTTTAGCTAAAATATGCATTTGCACAAGGATTATGTCTAATGATTATGTTGTTTCCCCTGGGGAACAGTGTAGTTTTCTACCATTGATAAAGTTTTTGCAATTGTAACAATATCTTGACAGATTGTCTTTTCAACTTACATACCTTTCTAAATATGGCAAACTGGTAACTAGATTTTTTATTTGTAGTATCTAGATGAGGTATCACGACGCTCGTCGGTGGGCGGGGGCGGCGGCGGCGGGGGCGGCGGCGTGGAGGAGGCGGGCGGCGACGCGGCCACGCCTGGGGGGGGGCACCTGCAGCGCCTGCGCAAGCGCAAGCTGCGCGGCGGCGACTCCGCGCTGCACAAGCGCCGCTCGTCCGTGGGCGACGCCGTGCTGCTCAGCCTGTCCGGCAACCTGCTGGACTGCACGCCCTCGCCCGATGGCAAGCAGTTGCTCGAGGGTGACAACACTCTTCTGTTCTAAAACATCAACAACAGTCCTTTTACACTTATTTTACCTATGATGTTGTAACCCAACAGCGATCGTATTGTAACAATTATAAAGGTCACTTTTATTTTTCTGTCAGTGACAGCAATCCAACAACATCGTTATTGCAATGAAAATAAAGATCACTGATTTTGACAGTGATAAGCAGTGATCGGATAATCAGGCGCTTTTATACCTAAACTTCACTTTTATTCACACGAAAGTATAATATGGACATGCCTTTCAGAATCTCGGAACCCGGAATTTTTTATTGATATTTCATTTGTTTTGAATAAAATAAAGATACTAAATCAAAATAACCACTGCTATAATTTCATTAAGTTTGTTTGTAGTTGTTTTTACAAAGTTGTTAAATCCCGGGAACCCGGGATTATTTATTTATTCAGAAAGGAATGTCCATATTATTCTTTCGTGGGAAGAAGTTTAGTTATAAAAGCGCCCGATTATCCGATCACTGGTGATAAGTCATGGGTAAAATAATTGTGAAAAGACTATTAACTCGAATTTATTATTTTAATAATAAACATACCTTTGCTGTTAAGCCAGGCATCTACAGTAGTGTTATATACTGAAAGCTAATTTTTTAGAGAACATTTGTATCGAATAGCTTTTTATTGCATAGACATTTAGGTTCCAAAGATTGCAAAAAAGATCTGTGCCCATAGCGTCAAAAAGGTGATGAAGAAATATCTGTCATTCCTTGAATACCGATGCATTATCGTGGGCATTTGATGCAAAACGAAGAGTCTTGTGTCGACATGCACAATGCATTGCAGATGTTGAACCTATTTGTTCTTCATTTATTACCACCACTATATTTGTTTACTAATAACGAGAATAGTATGTTATTATTACCTTTGCCTTGTCCACAATAACGGTCCTTTTTGTGGTAACAGAGTCGGAGGTTCCCGATACGGTTGTCCGGAAGCTGTTGTCGCCACGGCAGCAAGTGTTTATGGAGCTCCTACAAACAGAGTCCAATTACGTTGGGATATTGCATACGATAGTTACGGTAAGACATTTTAAATATCCGCGAAACAAGAAGTTACTGTATTATGTTCTACTACTACTATTGTAAACGCGATAGTTTGTGAGGATGTATGTATTGTGTTTGTTAACACTGTTTCACGCAAATACTACTGAGTGGATTTTGATGAAACTGTACAGTAATTAGCTTATATGTCAGAATAGCACATTGGTTATAAATTGTTACAATATAATAGATTATCATTTTCGCGGGCGAATTCGCTGGTGAAACTAGTACTTCATAATAAAGACAACATTGATAACAATAGTTTCGCCTACCTTGTTTCAGATGTTCAAGCAACCATTGGAAGAGATGGCTGAGGACGACAACAGTAATGGCAAAAACCAAGCATTGCTCAATAATACTGAACTCAAAATTATATTTGGAAACTTACCGCCTATTTATGAATTACATCAGTAAGTGGCAAGGGTTTATTCTATTGTTGGATCTTCTTCTTCTCCGTGTCGCTGTCACATTATATTTAATTGGCCCAACACTTCCCCACGGCCTCCCTTCACGGCCTCGTCGGTGGTAGCGCAAAGGCCTCTTTAGCAGAAAATTTTAGGCTTAGCAAGTAGGTTAGGAGGAGCATAGTGTGCGACACAGCTCCATATCCAAATCTATTGCTACGTTGCGATACCCCCACATTACGCTTAGTCTTGTTCCCCTTCAAATTGTATCCTCTTTATGACTAAAAACTTGTCGACACATTTGTAACAAGTGTTACAATTCTCAGGCGAATGTTAGAGGAGCTGCGCTACGCTCAAGCGCACTGGAGCGAGGAGACGAGCATCGGTCGGCTGGTGCTGCGCTACACGCCCGACATGGTGAAGGCCTACCCGCCCTTCGTCAACTTCTTCGAAAATACCAAGGAGATGCTGCAACAGTGCGACCGTGAGAACCCAAGGTTACAAAATTATATTTTCTATTATTATGTTTATTTGGCACTTGCCACAACTACACCCACTATACAAACTCATTTAAATCCAAACAAAAATATATTATTGTGTGATTCACGGTGACGCCAAATAGTCCAGTTTAGCCAAATTCCAAATAACTAGTGTCCGATGCTGGTGCAGTAGTGCTTTTAACTGCACTTAATGTTAGCACAATGAAAGTTTGTTATGGATATTTAGCTATTTCAGCATCTGTTAGAAAAATAACGTCGCCACGCCTGAAAAAAAAACCCCGAAACCCTTTTTTGCTTTCCAGCTCCATAGTCAAAATGTTGACCAAGAAAACTTAAGAGAGTGTGACTGTTTTGTTATAACTGCCAAAGATGATAATTACTTCAAAATTGCTGTAAACTAGTTCCTTATAACATATCAACAAGTACCAATGAACTCAATGTTTAAAATGTATAAATACGTGGATGTTACAGAGAAGCCTTATTATTAATTCCTATCATAGATAACCCCTCTAGATTCCGCATAGAAAGCAACTTATGCGCGCCATACATTTGTGGCTTAGCACTAATATAACTCGATGCGCGTATCTATCTCTTCAGTGTCGACCAGAAGTTAGACTCGTCATGACGCCACAAATATAAAGAATTAATTAAGTATGAAAGTTTGATTGTTACGGTTTACTTTAAAAAAAAGACTACCTATACTGAAAATTATCCAGGACCTAGAGATAAAAAGATGGGATAACATTCAACTGTTAAGTAAAATTATAAAATCAACCATTTTTGAAAGAGCTCAACTTATAGTGGCTGATGTAGAGACTCTTTTTGATGTCTTTCCCTTTCACTCATTAGGTACTATTGTATTGCTGTCTTTTTCCCACAAAACGAATAGTGTCCTGAGCAATACGTTCTTGCTTATCGATAAATAAAATATCGATGCTATCGTTATTTTGTTGTATATTTGGACAAAATAGTTCAATTATAAAATATAAATACATACAATTTACGGTTCATTATGAAAAAATAATCAGGTTTTGTGCGAATTCAACCGTCAATTAAACCAATGGCATGTAAAAATGTTAAAGTTAAAACTTTGTTCCTTAGGAATATTCAGTAATCTATTACATATTGTAATGAAGTAGGATCTTTAAAACATAAATAAAAACTTTTTTGCAAAAAAATAACTGACTTCAAAAAAAAAAAAATGAAAATAACTTTCCTTTTGGAAGTCGGTGACAAAAAAGTCAATGAAACAAACAATAGTCGTCTATAACATGGGTTATTTTTTTTGCAAAAAGTTTTTATTTTACCCATTTTAGTTATCGTATCATACACAAAGCCTTGTCAACTATCAATTTCGCAATTTCTTTTACTTGGATAACATATATTTACCAGATATTTTGGTTCAAAAATCAATCTACTAAACCGATTTTGATAAAGTTTCTATGGTAACAATCGGGAAGTATATCCTTTCAGACAAAATAAGAATTTTTCAAATCGGTTCATAAATGATGAAGATATCAGGTAACAAACAAAAGAAAAAATACAACCGAATTGAGAACCTCCTCCTTTTTTTGATGTCCGTTAAAAAGGGAACAATAATATATAATTCTGTTTAAAAAAAAATTTCGACGTCAGAATCTACATTTAATGTCATTGTCTCATCACTGCCGGTGATGTCACCTTAAAATAGCCAATTGGATTGCACTTGTCACTCCCTGCACACCGCGTGCCTACCTCTACATTTGGTGAACTCGAATGCAAACAAAACGTTTGTGATACGGAATCTAGAGGTTATCTGTGATTCTATCTTCAACAAATTCACATAATAAGAAAAATATTGTTCTTGTTTCAGATTTCATGCATTCCTGAAAATCTGTCAAACCAAGCCAGAGTGTGGCAGACAAAGTTTACAGGAGCTACTAATAAGACCAGTGCAGCGATTACCTAGTATAAGTTTATTACTCGACGGTGAGTTTCACGCCTTTACTGTGCCACACATTACAGTCACCGTTTTTTATTTATTGTTTAAAACTTGCAATAACGCAACGGTAAGGTCATGCCTGACATCAATGATGAGTGTGCACTATTTTACTAACTAAAGAATAGAAGCATAATTATTGAGCTAAGTTGTCGATACAGTTCCCGAAAACCAGAGCATGACGTGTCTTCTATGACATTGACGTTCGTTATTGCGCGCTTTCATGGCGTGTTCCGTATTCTAGATTTCATCAAAACTTTAATAAAATGACACTTGTTACAGATATATTAAAGCACACGCACAAAAACAACCCTGACTACAGCGCCTTGGTGCAGGCGTTAGCGGGCCTGCGTGAGGTCATGTCGCACATCAACGAGGACAAGCGCAAGACCGAGGGGCAACTGCAGATGTTCGACATTTACAACGACATCGACCAGTGCCCGGTATTACACTGATCTTTATTTTGATGTAGATAAAGTTGATTTTAGATTTCTGCCACTGACAAGTCACTCAATAACTCAGTAAGCTTTAAAATCGTTCCAACAAGGTTGTTGTTGGTTGACAGCAGTCTGCACACGAGATACAGATTTATAGATAATAAAATCCGTGAAGACGTACTTTTCCTTCTAATCGGTCAAAGTACAAGAGTGCAACCTTTGCTAAATGTGTTAGTTCTATCGTTACACACTAATAATTATCTATAAGTGCAAATTTGGTTTAAACTCTTCGCGCCCCGCGACCTAATCGTCCGTATTTAGTGTCCTCACAACTTTTTGGATTGAACAATCTGCAAGAAAAACATAGTATACATTTTACAACAAAATACTGTAACCATAAAAAGTTATTTGTCAATTTACCAAATCCCATACAGAGTGGACGGTACACCGACGCACACAATTACCGATGAAATATTTCTATGTGCCTCGGTGTCCCTTTCACCCTGTAATTCCTTATTCTTCGGTTAGAACGACACAGGCTCGCAAAATAAAACAAAATACTCTTATTATAATGATTATTTTTCTTTAACATAGTGAATAAAAAAAAATCGTTTTCAAATTCTAATTGTCGATGGCTCTAATGTTATGAATATTTTGTTACATGATCTGACTACTCATTATCTGTTGTAGGCCCACTTAGTGTCGTCCCACCGCTCGTTCGTGTCGCGCTGCGAGGTGGTGGAGCTGTCCAAGGAGCTGTCGGGGCGCGGCGACCATCTCGTGCTGTTCCTCTTCACCGACACCATGGAGGTCTGCAAGAAAAGATCCAAAGTGAGTATGTTGACAACGTCTATACTTCATTCCTTCGTAAAAACGTGTGAAAGTAGCAGTTTTCAGCTTTTGCTTGTACTACTTACCCTGGTTTAACGGTCCGCCATACGCTGTCGCAAACTATGCTCCACCTACTATCCTGCTCTCTTAGCCCAAAAACATGCAGCCGATGTGACCTCTGCGCTGCCACCGACGACGCCGTGGTAGTGGCAAAGTTTAGGGCTAACAAAATATAAATACTGTTGTGCCAGCGTCGCGAAAAAGAAGGGCTATAACCGTATAGCCCTTCTTTTTCGCGACGCTGGCACAACAGTATTCCCTACAACCGTGTAGGGACATGACAGCTCCAAGGTGCAATATACGGCGCATTTTCCTAATATATAGAGATATGGGATGTTATTTTTTTTAATAATAGGTCCAAACTGCAAGAATCGAGATAGTTTTTCTCTATAAAGTAAATACTTCATCACAGAAATAATTTGAGTATAAATTCTAATAATGTTTGGTAATATTTCAGGCTTTTAACAGTAAAAGTCCAACGAACGGCACCGGCACGGGCACGATGCGGATAGGCTCGAGCAAGCCCTACAGGCATATATCGCTGATGCCACTTAGCACGGTCAAACGCGTCGTCGATATTAGAGAAGCTGAAGGTTTGTATACAGCGATAGCGGATTTCTTTCTTGTATGTAATAATTTTAATATTAATCTCTAGGACACATAAAATGAGGGTGAAAACCGCATCAAAAACAGTTGCGGAGATTAAAATAACAACATGGTCGCACAGACAGACATGAAAAGTGTATTTAATTTATAATATTTGTAGATACATTAATATGAAGCGTACAATCAATGTACCTAAGGTATCGCTCATGTGTGTATAAGATAATCAAAGATGTTGATTTGACGAGGTATTTTTATCGTAACGATCTTCGTTTCTTGATATTTCCGTTTGGCAATAAAAAGGGAAAATAACTGATTAATTACCACTTCTTTACAAAAGTGTATATTTATTGGCAGACTGTCACAACGTATTCGCGCTGATGTGCCGCAACAACCAGGAGCTGAAAGAGAAACTCTTCTCGTTCATGATTACCGACGAAACCGTAGACAAGTCACACTTTCTTCGACAACTTTGCAGACAAATGGCCAATACCGTCTGCAAAGCTGATGCTGTAAGTTTTCATTTTACAATAAAATTATCCTTATGTAATAAAATTTTTGTATATACGACAGTCATTAATTGCCTGCGGTCGGGAAATATGATCACTTCTTTAACAGGTACAAAGTCCGTACCACCACCTTTCATGGCAGTATTACTTTAATGTCATTTCGGTGACATAAAAAAAGAGATGGAGCCAGACGTCCTGTCCAGCTCCATCACTGAAGTAAGATTAAAACATACTGATAAAAGGGGCATGGTAGGCCACGCCACCTATTCCAAGTGCAAAATTGAATATGTAAACTGTTTACAGGATAAATTTCTGGCGTGCCTAGAGTCTCACCAGCTCGACATCGACACGAGCGAGCTCGCGCTCAGCACGCTATCGAAAGTGTCCAAATTCGCAGCGCGCACCAGAATCAAGGTACGAATCATTTAAAACTTCTTATCATAAAACATAACTTTTTAATTTTAAATTAAATGATATTGTGATGACAGTCATAGGCTAACAATACACCAACCCAAAACAAATGGAATTGTTAACCTCTTGGCTCTCGAAATCCTTTTTAAAATATGTGTAAATGAATAAAGCATGAATTAGATGATACAGATTAGCTTAGCTTAGACATATAAATAACAAACACATAACTGTTAAATTGGTAAGTTCTAAGAAATGACAGAATGCTACATAGCTCAAGAAGTTCGTCACAAGCATTTCTATGTAACTAAGGCATGATATTGTAGTCTGCAGTCGTTTGCATTCGATTATGTCAACGTGTTATAACAATAGTCATACACTCACCTACTCGCCGAATTTCAAAATTTCAAATAACTTGGGAATTTCGTTATATCAATCTAAATGCTGCAGATAATTTGTAAATAAGTTGTATTGTGAATACGAAAAAAGGAGGGAAAGGGACTCGGTCAGTTGCCACCATAGAGTAGTAATGGAGGCTGTATATTATGTATGTTTGTCCCACGAACCAGGCTCGCATCAGTGATATGCGAGGGTGATTACCGAATTAACGAAGATTGTGTAGATTTTACCTCAAATTGTTACGATGATGCCGACCATGTCCCAGTCAGCCATCGTGCTTTTTAGCTGTTTGTGTGAGAAGGGGGGGTACGCTGGAATCATTGTTAATCGGTGGTTGCAATTATAGGCAAGCAGCAAGTTGTGTACAATATGGTAGTGTAGCAAGTAGCGGTAGAGTTAGTAGTGGTAGTGTGCAGTTAAGACAAACATGAGCGCAGCAGTGGACCGTGGTTGTGTTGTAGCTGGAGGCGCTGGCGGGGCTGACGGGGCTGCTGCGGCCCGAGCCGGGCTCCGGCCTGCTAGACACATGGGTATTGCGCGCTCACTTACTCGCACAGGTCTGACGCGGCTCTGCCACACTCCTCTCGCTCCGTCCCCAACTAATACCTTCATCCGCACACTGCTTCCTGTGTATGTTACTTTAACATTCGCGTGACGTCTGCGTTGCTCAGTGCATTTAGATGTGTGTTGGTCATATGTGGACCTACTTATCCGGCCTTTGGGTTCTATTTAAGCGATCCGTATAATGCGATAAAAAAATGTATGGAACAATTGCATTTCTAACAGCGGCCGTTTAAATCGATACCACTCTACGACTCCGTCCGATACACTTCTATTTGAACATATCATTAGTATTAACATATTCATTATTCAATACTCATGTTGGGTTAAGGAGCATTATTAATTTAATAAATATAATAAATAGAGGGACATCGCTTTAGTGATAATGTGAGCTGTTTGGAACGGTTTGCTTGTGAGGCAGTGGCGCGGGCTATCGCGTAAGTAGGTGTCGGTTCAACAAGCTAAAGCACAGGAATCAGTGTGCACGTACAGTCAACAGTCGCGAGTTACATAATTCACCGACAATGTATTGTCAATAAAGCTTACTAAATCAATTGTATTGTAACATGTCCTGCAAATGTATCTCGCTTAGTGAGTAAATGCCTCAATTTCTTCCCGAAGAGAGCGAAGGTCGAAGGAGTGAATGTCTCGGTTAATGCTTAGCTTTAAATCCTTTGTGATTAACTGTCTCGTGAGCGTGCCATACCAGTGGTGTTTTAACATGTCATCCATACATACATATTCATTACTCTATATTGTTGCTAAAAACATGTTGTGTTGTTTCTCAAAACGGGCATGGTTTTGTCTTGCGATAACATTGTTTAATGAATTTAACCTTGTTTATTATGTTTTAAGTTTAAATTTTCTCTTAAATAATTTTTAATGATCGAAAAGATTGATTTTTTAATTGAAGTATTGAACGTAGACTTTTAAGCATGTTTGGTGATAAAAAGTTATTTATCTTTTGATTTGAAATAAGAAGCATATAAATCAGTTTGTTTCGTTAAATCTGTATGTTCATAGAATAATCGTTAACGTATGATATGCAGGTGGGTCGTGCGTTTTCGTTTAACAAAACGCCGTCGAAGCTAAAGCGCGCGATGTCATCGATGATCTCGCCGTTTGGCTCCACCTCCAACCTCACGCCGGCCTCGCAGCTCGCGCAGATGAGGCTAGCCAGCTGTAATAACATCAACGTGAGTATTTATTCATCTATTTATTTATACTAATAATATAAAATAATGCGAAAACGTGTTTGTTGACTGATTTGTTTGTCCTTTCACGCAGCAACGGAGCAACAGAACGACGTAATTTTTTCCATAGAGAGTGTTTATGCGCCCGACAGTGAAATAAGCTTTTTATCTTGTATACATGCATGTTTCCTGTGGGATAGACCAAGGGAGCGAAAAAATCGGTAAAAGCTAGTAACTAATAAATACACCGCAACTATGTTATCGATAAAGCGCTTTAAGCCAATATCATTAACAGCAACTTCCGTAGCGAAAAGCTTTTTGTCCAAGAGCCCTATCCGAATTAGAAGGTACAGTCAGCGGCAAAAGTCGATGAATATTTCAAGATTTTTTAATATTAATTATTGAAGTAACAATATTTAAGTCGGAAGTGAAATTAAAATATGTGTAATTTTGAGTCAATTTAAATTATGTGCAAAAGTAGCAGTGTTAATCGCTTTTGTCCCCGATCGTACCCACTAGCTAGTGGTCTCAGTAGATGTTGTCATTATTGACGCATAATATACACAATAGTTTGATAGTTGCGCTGTGGCCCTTAGGAGATGGGCGCGAGCGGCGGCGGCGCGGCGGGCGGCGCGGAGCTGCTGGTGGCGCCGCTGTCCGTGCAGCCCACGCGCAAGGCGCAGCCCGGCGCGCTGCGCCGCTTCTGACGCCGCAGCGCGCGCCGCGCCTGACGCGCGCTCACGCACTGACGCCGTGACGCCGTGACGCCATGACGCACTGCACCGGTGCGGCCGCACCCTCAGGGACGTAGCAATTTGATTGTAATTTATTTTGTTATGGCGCGGGCGGGCGAGGCCCGCTCGCGGACTTGGTGCGACGAGTGCCTTGGAATTGAACCGTGACGGGGTTTGAATGGAATTGATTGTGCAGGTTTAGTAAATTATTCGAAAGTATTAATAAGTTGCAGTCGACCGACGGCCTATCGAGATCGAAAAAGAGTCGATCGTTAATCAAAGTGTGCTTAGATGTTGTTAAAATGTAAAATGTATAAATTCATAATTATACAAGATTTGATTGTGAATACACATATCGAACCGAATACTCGGCTGCTACCAGTGAAACTCCACTACTTTAATGAATCTTGTAGTTTTATGAACTTATAACTAAATCTAACTATTCTCGTTATGAACTTTGGCCTATTTGTGGCTTAGCCAACTTGCCAGAATGTTTCACATCAACAAATCAATACCTTCACTTGCAAGCTCAATAAATGCTGAATTGCTGATCCTAATCATCCCATCTCCTTATTTTCAGGTTATTCCAATAGTTGTTTACGTAACTGATTTTGCGCAATTCGATTATTTAATATTATCATGTCATAGATCCTGCCAATCTTGCACAGAAACATACCTATTGATTTGTTGATTCGTGATTTTTTTTGAGTATAAGTACTGTGAATATGAAAATATAGCCATAAAATATTAATTAAATACGATGCAATCGATGGCCTAAGTTTAGCTAACTTACGAATTTATTCATCTGTCAACATGTCACAGAAACATTGCTGATATTATTGAGATTTAGTTTTGAAAAATAATTTGTACATATGTGATATTTTAAATATACTGTGAAATAGATCATAGCATACACTAGATCATAGTAGATTACCCATGATATCAATCTGATGCCGATTCAAAGTTTTCCTAATGTTTGCATTATGATTTGCTAATGGACAATGAATTACTCAAACTTTTGAATCGTTCAGGCTGGGTAGATAGGTGTTGTGTAAATAGTGTTCGGAACATGAGCAGCTTATGTAAATTAGGCGCCCTCGAATGTATCTTTTAAATATATTAATTCGCGTCTGTAAGTTTTATGAGAGTCTCACTTAGGCTACTATCATCAATCATGTGTACACATGTTGCTACATTGTACAAAAGAACAATATTTATAAATATTTTAAATGATTGATAAAATAAACATTTATTTTCAATCAGTTGTGTTTTTTTTTCTTGAAACTAGCCGACTAAATGATAACCATTTCTTGTATAAATAAATATTTATTTAGCTTCAGTAGACTTAAAACGTTAGCGCAGTATAAAACATGAGAATATTCCGGTAATACCCGTGTACATGTGGTCAGGTGGGTGGTGCACGTGGTGGTGCCGGGTTTCGCATGAACGTGCACGCGTTTTTAGCCGCGCGCAGTGGCAAACTTAAAACCACTGCTGCAAACGGTAATGCACCTAATATCATATACTTTGAATCCATCTCAGCATCAGGTAGCACTGATATTTTCATACCAAGAGCCGCCTGTAAAGAAGTTTACACACCAATTACCTTCATTAACAAAGGAAACTGATAGAAAAATCTGCTAAAATTTTGTTATAAATCGACTAGACAACGGCCGTGGCGTGGTACTTTCTGGCTGCGCCACAGTCGCATTTTGAATCGGGGTTAATCAGAATAAATGTACGTAATATGTTCATTATTGTAAATAAGAAAAAATGAAGTACTATAAAGATTCGGGAGATATTTAACAAAATTGGTGGCGCGGCCAGAAAGCATGCTTCCTAGCCGCGCCACCGCGTACACTGTAATAAATAGGCTATTTATGTACAAATTAAATAGTAAACAATTATACGACTATTGATTGTTCCATTTGTAATGAAGAATAGTGCATAAGTCATTACTTACATGATAAATTTAATATCTAAACTAAAATACTACTTCGACTATGGCAGAACTGTCAGACATTTGTGCCATGAGTTTTATTCGGAGGTTATATTAATTTAAGTAATCTGTTACTATACAGAGTTAGTTTTAATGACCAGATTAAAATCAGGATTAAGTTAAGATCGTTGTTCTTAAACATTATAAATGTATATTGTCAAATTAGAAATAATATGTTGTAAAAACATTCATTTGAAATTAATGTCCAAATCATTTCTAATGAATTTCTAATTTTAATTTCTTTTTTACAAATAAATACCTACTGTTATTAGTATTGGCATAACCGATTTTGAAGTTTCGATATTTATCATAATAGATAATGACTTTTTGCAGTATTTCTCATCATTAATAAAATAAACAATAGACGTACAATTGTTTACCATTGAGTTTGTAAATAAATATCCTATCTATTGCAATTTACGCGGTGGAGGTGGGCCACCGATTTTGTTAAATATCTCCCGAATCTTTATAGTACTTTCTTTTTTCTTATGAACAATAATGAACATATTACGTACATTTATTCTTATTAACCCCGATTAAAAATGCGACTGTGGCGCGGCCACAAAGTACCATGCCGGCCGTGTCCTAATCAAATGATCGCGAATATGCAGTCACCGCGATCTTTTGTCTCTAGTTTGATCTGAAAATCCGAACGCGACCTCTGGCGGCGCGCCGAAGTGTTCGCTGAACAAAATGGGCGAGACAATCGCGTATTTGTGTGTGACGAGCGCTATTAGGGAACGGCTTTATTCTTTTAACTTGCATACCAGTGCAACCAATGGCAAAATGTGCCACTGCAACCTTATTCGTGAAGGGCACGGGCTGTCTTCAGTGGCCACATTCATGTCAGACTTAAAGTCACCACCGCGGTACACGTACATGAGGCAGACCACCTCCAAGAACGCCACAAACGTCATCGAAATGCCTGTCATTATCGCATCAACGCTCTCCAGCAACGCTACGCCGCCCTGTCCAGAACAGCAAAGCTTTTTAATCTCCGGTATATACCAAATAAGCATTTTGCCTCACCTTGGAGGATTTATGGAGTATACTTACATTCGTTGCATACAACATACTAAATGCCATGCAGAATAAAATCAGACAAGCAACGACATATTGTTCCCTAAATCTGAAACATGGAAATACATAGAAGTTATAATAATGATAAGAAGAAAATAACGCATTTAAATTGTATAAAACATCTTTAACGAAGCCGAGAGACGCGTTCTCGTCAAAGATATAAATTTTTGTTCTGGATGGTCCCTGGAAACCTTCTAGTTTAGTTCTAGTTAGTAAATTACCTTACCTTACAAAATAAAGGTTACGTTAATCTACTTACACTAATTTGACTCGGTACTCGAATATTGTATGCAACGCCGTTTTTAAATTCACAAACGCTACGGTCATATAAGAAAACACCAAGCCACCGAATATTAGAGTCGTCCTAGAATAAGATAAAACAACAACATTGGGGTCAACGGTAGTTACTGCGCAAACTTGATGGGTAACCACCACAATTAACCTCCTCTAGATTCCGCAAAGAAGGCAACTTATGCGCGCCGTATATTTGTGACTTAGCACTAATATAACTCGATGTGCGTATCTATCTCTTCAGTGTCGACCAGAAGTTAGACCCGTGATGACGCCAGCAATATAAAGAATTCATTAAGTATGAAAGTTTGATTGTTACGGTTTACTTTAAAAAAAAGACTACCTATACTGAAAATTATCCAGGACCTTGAGATAAAAAAGATGGTATAATATTCAACTAAGTAAAATTATAAAATCAACCATTGTAGAAAGAGCTCAACTTATAGTGGCTGAGGTGAGTGACTCTCGTTGATGTCTTTCCCTTTCACTCATTAGATACTATTGTATTGCTGTCTTTTTCCCACAAAACTAATAGTGTCATGAGCAATACGTTCTGGCTTAAAGATAAATAAAATATCGATGCTATCGATATTTTGTTGTTTATTTGGGTGAAATAGTTCAATTAAAATATAAATACATACAATTTACGGTTCACTCTGAAAAAATAATCAGGTTTTGTGCGAATTCAACCGTCAATTAAAGCAATGGCATGTAAAAATGTTAAAGTTAAAACTTTGTAAATTAGGAATATTCGGTAATCTTATTACATATTTTAATGAAGTAGGATCTTTACAAAATAAGAAGGGAACATTAATATAATATCATTCTGTTTAAAATAATATATCGACGTCAGAATCTACATTTAGGTAATGTCATTGTCCCATCATTACGGCCGGTGACGTTACCTTCAAATAGCCAATCGTATTACACTTGTCACTCCCCGCGGGCCGCGTGCCTACCGCTACATTTTTGATGAATTCGAATTCAAACAAAATATTTATAATACGGAATCTAGTGGTGGTTATCTGTGGTAACACCCATCTCATCTGCAGAGTTTTCAACCTAATTTAATTTGGGCCTGGGGATGGTAAATATTTAGTTATTGTTTATTAATTTAATTACGTAAAAACAAAATTAATAAAGAAATAAAAACTCACACAAAATGGGAGTATTTACCCATAGATGTACAATTTGAGTACATTGGCATTATCCATAACGTACCTGTTGTAAAGAGATGTTATCGTTAGTTGTTGTTTTATTGTTAGGTACGTTAACACTGAAGATAATATTCGTGATGACATACTCTCTTTCATGTTTTGGTATTGATGTAACGGGTTGAAGTGCTTATAGTCGACGAGCGCGCACATGGCGGCGACGCACGTGTGCACCAGCGTCAGCATGAGCACGATCCCCGAGTGCCACACGTTCTCACTCCCTAGGAGCGGGTCTATGTGACCGGACGCTACAAACGCAATAAAGAGTAAACACACTTATTGTCGACACCCCACCAATTATCGACACCCTTACAGTTTTTTATCAAAAATATAAATAAATCCTCTTCCAACATTGCTTAGAAAGGAAAGGAAATGATGTATATTTTATGCTTTAGTACATTGGCGGTACAGAACTGTTAAAAATTGCAATATTGCGTTCAAAGCTGTGATACTAAAATATTCCACCAAAATCAGCGAGAAATTTAAGAATTTGTTAAGGTAAGGGTAGTTTTTTATATCATTTTATTTCACTTTTATAAATTAGATTCCATAGAGTTTGATTTTAAACTTTATTACTGAGCATCAACTCGTTCAAATTAAGGTGTTAGTTTCTGTACAGACAAAGTATGAAATTCCATTTTATTGATACGGTGTGACAATAATTGGTATTTATCCAAATGTACAGAATATACCAACTCTGGACACCACTGTTTGTTCGTCAAATTTATTTTAGGTGGTGTTTTTTTTATTTTATGAAAAAAAAAGGAGTTGAATTACCATTACAGACCCTAACAATTGTAATGAATCAACATTCATGGACACCAGTTTGATAATAACTGGGCAAAAGGCCTGTTTTTGAAAAAAAAAATACGTGTAAATGACTTAATATTGTGCTTTATTATAACATTCTCCAGTATTTATTTTATCTTCCAAAAATTATTTTCACTTGCTACTTATTGGATTCTTTAGCGTGAGAAGCACGGAGAAGTCCTTAAAGTATCAATAACTGGGGTTTCACCTTGTTTATTTTTCAAATAAATGGTTATAAAAGCAGGTAATTAAGTTATTTATTGTTAAAAAAGCACCATTGTTACTACAACAATAATAACAATGACTACGCGCTAAATTTTGATTGACCGTCATTCAGCTTTGGTCGATAAATCAGCTGAAGGCGATCGACTTCGATCGTATGGGGCTATACACTAACGCAGTATTCATCGGATGATGGCCCCTTACAAATAACGGAAAGGAATAACAATAATTGAATAGAAATTCTACATTTGTATTGTACGTACCATAATTATGTAACGCTTTGCCATGTATCAGCTCAGTTCCGACACTGATAGAATGCATATAAAGTGCTAGCTCGCAGGCATCTGCCAGACTCTATAAATTATAATCAAACATTTAGAGCGCTTGGGATAAGAAATCCAATTGTTTGTAATTATGAATTCAGACAATATAGGTAACCATCCATACCGCCACTGTTTGCCGACCACTACCGACCTTGAAAAGTCGATCTAAGGTCTGAGACATGGTCAGGTTGGAGGCACACTGAGCGAATAGCACTGTACTCCATATCCAAGGTACCAGAACAAACCACGGCTCGATGTTGTTATAAATAAGCTAAAACAATGTAGCAATGTTATCATGGGACACACGAAGTCCGCTATGCGACATGGTGATGTTCAACAAAATATGAAAAAGTCAAAAGGCATGTTGCGGACTAAGGTCATTAATGCAATATTTATACCTACCCTACTATATGTTATTTTTTCCATAACCATAAAAATCCACAAGATAAGCCAAGCAAAAATGATGGTCACTCCAAGTGGTATGTTAAAGTTACCAAAAAACTTCTCCATATCGCGGTACTGAACCAGTTCCACACTGCAAAAGACAAGACCGTGGAAGTTAATTAGGTAAAACTACCTTCGGTACTCGTAAAACACAGCGCTACAACCAATGCTGAATGAATTTAAAAAAAAATACATCTATTATACCAAAATATTGTAACGTACTAGAAATAGTTATATGCAGGAGTAGTGTACATAGGAGGATATGTTCCAGCATAAGTTTCATTACACACTTTTACTTTAGAAGGAAACCCGAATGCCGCACGTCTGCAATAACAATATTTAAAATGAAAACATTTTCCTCTGTAAATAAAAGTTTCATTTCACAACATTATGGTTTTTCTAAATACAGGGGACAATAAAGCTAACACGTTTTATCCGTGGGTGATTTTATGTCCGAGCTTTACGCTAATGACTTTGATGAGCCTGGATGTGGGAACGACATTAGGGTACGTACGATACCTTTACCTGGTAAAAGAAGCATTCCTCCACCATAATTTATATTTCAAGTTCATCCCAACAGCTTTACCATAATCCTCAATAACATTTTTTACTTTTGCGGATCCGAACTAGAACATAATTCGATAATGCCTTAAAAAACGAATACATACCTACTCGTTCATGTTATTCAGATGGCATAGCACAGTTTCTGACTTACCATACACAGTCACAACTCAGAACTCAGCCCGCCCTTCAAGTAATATCAAGCCTGATGTTATGTTTTATCTGAAAGGTGACTGGTCGAAAAGTCGCGCAAGTGTCCAGTCGCGGAATTGGGTTCGCGCGAACGTTTTTCGCCCAAGTATCTTTAGCGCAAGTGCCTGCCGCGCAAAAGTCCCTTCGCGCAAATGTCCATGCGCGCCAATAGGTTCGCGCAAATGTCCTAGTTCTTTTATTCTATACCTTGGGGAGTGTCGCTTAACTTTTGTAGACTAGTCACCCATCTCGTTCCATACCTTGGGGAGTGTTGCTTAAATTCTGTTAGACAAGTCTTGTGAGTGGTCCGATTTTAACGATTATTTTGTTGAAGAGGGTATACCTCAAAGTTAATACCATTTCAATTTGAAAATAAATTCCGTCCCTAAAGGTGGCTCTATACTCTCGCCGAGACAATCCAAGGCAGGGCCAGTGGGAGAGGGTATGTAGGAGCGCCCATCTAGTCTCGGTGTTCCTCGCTTGGCTGTATACTTTCGTACTCGCTGTCTCGGAGGGCAGGGGTCAGGTTCTGTGCTGTTAGGGGGGGGGAGTCATGACCCCCTGGGCAACATCAAATTAACCCTTGTCGACACACGAGACGCATAAGTTTATGCGTGTTTGTTATCATCATAATTATCATCTTGTATATCTATCTATACATCTATATATATACATATAATAAATCTGTAGACGTGGCATTTCTGTACATTGAAAATATTTAGAAAAAAAATAGTAGGGGTGTTAAAGGATAACAAAAAGAACCCATTTCTACTATTTTTAGAATTTTTGTCTGTTTGTCTAAAGTCTGTGAGTCTTCGGCTATGTTTGTTTGTTTAAGTATCACGTGAAAATTACAAAACCAATCTGTTTAGTTTTAATGCACAAGTATTGTGTGTAACTTAGAGAAGATATTAGTTTTTGTTTCATTTCAATCCGTGCTCTCTATCAAAGGATATATGAATTTATTGTGTTCAAGAAGAACTTATCGTCATTACGTAAGATACATTCAACGACATCTATAGAATCAAACTGGCACTAATGAATTAATAAGCTAACAAGATAACTTTTAAATCGACAGACCGGGTTTTTCAAAAGTTATGATAGCAAAAGGTACTTTAATTAGATAGCGCTGCTTTAAAAATCTAAATAGCCTGTAGAGTGTTTGCTCGATCGCTATCCATGCATTATATTTTAGTTTAACTCCGTGCACGATAGATGGCGTTGTTCATAATTTTCGGTTAAAGAATGTCGCTCGCCGGTGTAAGCAGCATATTTTTTTCTGATAGGTTGTGGTGGTGGAATATATCACTCCATGTTCCGCCATGTAACGTTCCCTGACAATGCCAAAAGAATACGCGGTCACGTGAGCGAAGCTGAGGGCACAGCTAGTGTATAAATAAAAAAGGAGCGAATAAAAAAAACTAAAAAGCGAAAATCAAGCAAAGCAATAATCAAGGAAGATCAAACAAGCATCCATAGTTACGCTATACGTTCTAATTTGCTTGAGTATTTGTCGGTTTCATTGTCAACTTCCTAACCCGTCTCCGCCCCCCTCGCCCCACTAGCACAAAAAGCTGCCAACGCCCTTGCGAAGGTATAGATTCGTCGAATAACGATTTAAACTTTAACATTACGACATTCTTCATAATAGCAAGATAATACTACGTTCGTAACAAAAAGTTATGATCAATACAGTAGGACAAAAGCACTTTTAAAAGTGGATAAAGTATTAATTTGGCCTAAGCCAAATACCGACTAAATCTGATATCAGCCAAACTACCTACATAGTTTGTCCTAGGCCACACTAGGGTCCATCACAAATATACGCGCGAGCTTAGCGAACGGTGCCGCGGCAGCGGCCGACGAGCGCTACATCCAAGTTTTAAGCTTAAGGTTTGAGTTCGTGAGTGTGTCCTGGCATGATGAACCAGTTAACCGGTTTGGACTAGGACAAAATAATTTGGCCTGATATCTGGTTTGCCCGGTAACATACGTGTTGGTGTTCGTGACTGTACCTACTCAATTATAAACACTTACCCGGCGTCGTAAACTTTTGATATCCTCTTTCACCGGATTATATGTTATGGAATCAAAATCCCTGAAAAGAAATTGAAAATATTTTTTATTTGCTGTTCAACCTCCAATACGGTTCAATTTGAAATAAATAAATAAAGCTTGGCAATCCACAATACAGTAATGAGAATCACAGAACATAATTATCATATTAGGTTACACACATCATGGGTGTGTAGGTAATTTTATTCTACTAAGAAATCGTTATCAATCAAATAAGGCATAGTTTCGTTTGTAGACTTCCCGTAAATATACTTAAAATTAAGTGGACGCATGTAGTGAGCAGAAATCCTTCCTTTTGATGGATACAGCTTTAAATACAAATGTGCTCACCAACAGTACGTGGAGGGTAGCGTTGCATCGGACACCGAATGGTAGACATACGACGCAGCTACGGAAGCCACGGTACAGCAAGAGATGGCGCGTACTACGGCATTAATGCCCATTGCTATACCTATTCCTGTAAAGGTAATGCAAAATATTGATTATTATAAATTCTCTATTGTGATCTATGTGGTGTATAAATAAGACAAGAAACGATGGATGGACGGTATGAATGATATACACTGGACACAATAGAGCAGTATAGAAGAAGACAATGTGCGCCGACCCCAAATGAATTGGGATAACGGCAGGAGAATGATGATGATTTATATTAATTTACCTTCAAACATGGGAATCATTCGGAAAGCACGACCAGGCCCGCTTATACTCCATTGTCCAAGGTACACTTCAAAGTGTCGCATAGGGCTAGCGAATGTTGCCACAGCGACAATTAGGTACGCCAGAAAAAAAACTGAAATACAATTTAAAAAAATACTATTTCTGAAGACCAGGTACACTGCTAACTTTTCACAGTTTCCACTTGAGGGTTAAAGCAGTGATAGCCTAGTGGTGTGACCGTTGGACTGCCAAGTTATGCATAGGTCTCGTGTTCGAACCCAAGACACGCACCTCTGATTTTTCGGAATCATGGTATAAACGCGAAATAGAAAACTATTTAGTTAGTAGTGGTTAATAATTAGAGTCATAAAAAGCTCAGACTTTGGTTATACAATGACTATACAATACTATGATTTTACAATATGATAGGGGGCCATCCATAAATTACGTCACACGTTAAGGGGGAGGGAGGGGGTCGACGAAGTGTGACATTGTGTGACAAGGGGTAGGTGAGTCCTAAATTTCGTGACGTCACATTTTAAAGATCTAAGTATTAAAAAACTAAATTTGAACTATTAACGAAAAACTTGAAAATATTTCCAACTCCATCTGTATGAACATGCAAAATTGCAAATTATGTGACGTTACACTAGGGAGGGGGAGTCTCACAAATGTGACCAGCTGTGACAAGGACAAGGGGGGGTAAATAATCATGAAATTCGTGTGACGTAATTTATGGATGGCCCCTAGTGTGAAACTTTAGGGGTTTATTTACTATTTTTAGGGATGTAATGATTTATCTGGAATAATTTACTTTTATAGGATAATATATTTAAATGTCATTTTATATTAAAATACTGTTAAATTTTTGGTGGTCATTATTTATTTTTGGCTTAGACAATCAATTATTGATTGCTTTCTGTAGGATCACAAGTTGTAAAATTTTTGGATGTAATTTCACGCTAAAATGGGTATTTAATTTTGGTAGTATAAAGTGATTTTTTGCCGTTACATTTTACTAGATCTGGTGGTTCGTTAAACATAAGCCTTTGTATATGTATGTATTATGGGAAGATTTGGAGTGAAGCGTGATTTTTAGAAGTTATTCCCAATTATCGGGTGCATGCAAGCAAAACCGCAAGCAACAGTTAACACCAAAATATACATTTTTGAAATGCGCTTCTTAAGCCCTCTCATTTGATACCCAACACGCCATCATTTTAACTTTATAATTTTGTATTTTCGTTCATGACTTTACGTTTTCTAGAGGGCGCCATATACAATTTAATGTGACGTCACATAGCCTATAACCAGCGGACGATCAAGACGCTTCCAACGATACCTTTGACGATAACATTTGTCAAAATATGATAAGTAGTTCAGAAGTTATGAGGGAACAGATGAACATACATACACACATACCGGTCAAAATCATAACCCTCCTTTTGCTTCGACGTAATCGGGTAAAAACGACTAAAGAAAAGCTAACATCCCCGGAGTGAAGAGCTTAAATTTTATTTCAGATTCAGACATAGATTTTACTTACTCGACTTAGGGAGACAATTTTAAGAAAGAACAAAAGGAATAAAGGCTCTAAGAGCGAGCGAAAATTTCAACATCTTACCTTGGATAGTTTAGAATTATTTCGACCCTTCATGCATACAGTTACATGGGCGACTTATAAACAAAGATAAGATTCAAGAGAAAGTAGGCTGCAAGAGCGAGCGAAATGAGCACGATTTTTACGCCATGCCTCGAATTAATACACTATATGTAATTTGAGATTTTTGCAACCTTATGGATCCTATTAAGGCATCGGGGCAAGGGCTGCTAATTTATTTCAGCCTCTGTCTATTTATATCGGTCGATCAAGCAAAAATCCAATAGTAGTACCAAACCAGATTCAGAAATAAGTAGCCTCTGTGATAAGGCTGTCTGAGGCATAGCCTTAAAAAATAATGATTGTGAGAGAGTGGTTCTACTGTCCGCTTAAGTTTATTACGTACTTACTAATTCTGTAACATGTGGCAGAAAAAGTAACTTAAAAAAAACCGGAGCCTCTAGGGGGCTAACTGCCCCCTTGCGACGCCCATACATGTTAATAAGCTTATCCAGAATAAAATGAAACTTTGCAGCAATCTTATTTATTTACTTATTGTCAGGCAAATTTGGCCCATAGCAGACTAATATACATAAATGATAAAATACAATTTGTGTTAGTAAATAGGACCTTAAAACTATGTTAGTACCTAACACTTGTGCAATATGTTTAGTATTAATGAGTTCCATCGTATTATATCTACGATGATCAGAATGAGATCTTCACCAAAAAATGGGACCACCGCATAAAGCTCTTTCTGCCCGACTCAAGCCGAGTGCGAACTGAAGAGTGTGCTGCTCTCTTCCCTACTGTTTGGGCCATGGCCGTTTACCCAAGAATAACTTACATATTTCGCCAGTAATTGCTGACGATGGTAGCCGACAGTGCATGGTCATCAGCGCGCTGAGAGCGAGCGAACCCAAGCGCAGGCGGCGGCGGCCGCGCCGGCGCCTTCTTGCATTTCGGGCCGACAAGTCCTCCATCTCAGCGATGTGCGTCGTGGACCACACCATCGACCACTGACTCTGCTACATTTACCAATAACACTACTTCGTTAGCCGAACGGGGTAGAAATTCTAAATTCTAAGTACGATTTACCGTGAAAATCGTGTTGGGTCACTATGCAAGTTGGTTGACGAATCTTTCCTTACATTCCTTGGACCCTTAGATTTTCACGACAAAAAAGTGTGTGTTTGAGCGGCCTTATTTTATTGATCCACAACTATGGTCAGAGAAAAAATAATTAAATAAAGCTTTATTACTAATTTATTGATCGAGGGCGAACCTTTCCCCAACTCTGCGAGCACAGGTTCAATACAACTTGGCGGGGATTTTTTTTTAACTGAATGCTTTCATTTTTATCCACCTATTGAAAACTGATATTGCTAGTTTTAAGTTATTACTAAACTGATTATTTTCTGGCTTGTACGATGACGATTCATGAGGATGGTTTAGCAATGCACATATCAATGATGAGCAACGCCCGTGCGAAGTTAGTGTGACTTACGAACAAACCTAGAATTATATCAAGTCCATACCGTATCTCTATTGTCAAATGTGAGAATCGTTTCCATTGACTGTTGCCTGCCTGGTGACGCCATGATTACTATTAATTTGAAAGTCGTTAAATAACAAAATATAAAATTTAAGTCAACAATAATTTCATGTGTTGAAAATTTGTCATAGAAATGTCAGACCAGAGTAGAATAGGTACATAAACCAAAAGTGAGTAGAAAACTTACTGTAGCATCAAAAAGGTGAGGATTAGTGAATTTGATGAGGTATTTTTGTCCCGTAAATATTGTCGTTGGAAAGAGAGCCGAACTTGAGCCGAAGCAGGGTGGTCTTCCGTTTGGTATAAGTATTCTACTCTTTGGTGTGGACGCAAAGAAATATAAAAAACAGGAGAAGTGGCAAGGGGGCGTGTCGGTGTCCGCTGCGACATGGTCACTTGACCATGTCATAGGCAAATGGCCGTCTCCGCGAACTAGTGCGCATTCGACCGCGATCGAGACAAATTATAAGAATGCCGTGTTGTTCAGTGATTTCTTGTAAAAACCGAAGTCTAACCCAAAACTTTGTAAATCATGGAATCACTTACCATATGTTAGTACAAGTATTTTACTATATTTGGCCTTAAAATCATGAAAAACAACAAATCTTAAATATTTCTTCCTCTTACTATGTTATTTTTGTTTTCAAATATCACAGCGACTGTACTATTTTTGCTATAAATATATTGCTCCTTAACCATTACCTAAGTTTGCCGCTAAGTGACTGGACAAGCAATGAAAAAATCACAAAACGCTACTTTTTTAAGAGTATGCATCGCGTTGAGACGAGTTAGTGATGTGCTTGTGCAGATTCACTAACGTAGGCTATCGATCGATCGATAGGATTAGATCTCTTTGATAACATTAAGTTTCACCAATTTGAGCAGTCGCCTTGGAATAATGGCATAAATTATTTTTTATCAAACCAGCCATGGAAAAATATATGAATTTAAGAGTATACTATTTGACAAAAATGCCACCCCAGTAATATCAAAGCGTCAAGTGCTGCACAAATACCCTCCACTTTACAGGTCAGTGAGTAAACATCGTAGCGGGGTTCAACAATACCTACTGTTTCAATTTCAATACGCTATGACAGCCTAAACCAACGTAACCGGATTTTAGATTGTTTTAATTTTTTTTAAGCTACGTATTGTTTATTTTTATTATATTTTCTGGACATTATTATACTTTTTTTTTAGGACCCCAGAATTTTTTTTGTACAATAATAAATGTAAGATTCGATAAGGTTCCAATTTAGTCAATCAATAGCGTAAATGTAAAATAAATTGCTATTGTACAGAACAACGACAGCGACCGATGTTTTTGTGTAGATGATGATAAGTTTTGATTGTGTAGTACGTTCTGTTTTGAGAAATGCGGATGTGTGCGCGACTGCGTATCGATTGCTTTTACTGAACTGCATGTGTAGTAGTTGCCGTGTGGTAGGGGCAAACTGGAGACACAGGTTTCCCATACATTTTCGTCTAACGGGCATATCTCCTTGTTTATTATATCTGTGTGGACGAGACGAACAGACAAGGCTCACTGGGTATCAATATTCAAATATGTTAGGGAATCTTTACAGAAAACCACAAGTGACCTGATAAGCTGCTGTAGGTAAACCATACTCGAGTAAGAAAAAAACCTTCAGTTGGTTACAATGAATCCGACCCAATTGTGATTGCGTGACGTCCACTAACCCGGAATAATGAACATAATAAACAAAAACAAAAAAATGAGATTATTCGTTTATTAAATAATAATTTACATAAGTATAGGTTCTTGTAAAAGGTTTGTCTTCTTTAGATCTTACTTGCTAATTCATGATATCCCACTATCACTAGTCGGGACGAACCTCCCGCTAATGTACAAACAAATATTGCATTACATGAACGCGTGTTAATTATTCCAATTTACACCTTATTACAATGACATAAGATACACATGATCCGCGCTCGTGAATTGAATCTGTAACAGTAAGGGGTAATTAGCTTACAACTAAACACTGTACAAACATAGGTTTTACATTAAGTTCGTGTATTCTCGATATTGGTGCTTTCAGTGTGCAATGTAGCGTTATTACAACAAACACGTCACACGCTGCAAGCGCCGCTAAAGATACCATTCGGAGCTATGTGGTAGGCGACAGCGGTGAACTGTTGCGTACCATCGGCCTCAGGTGGCGAAAGAGCAACCGTATTAAATCATATTGCTAAGTATTTCGCAATCAAGCCGAGATATTGAATGGTACCTTAACCGGAGGGCCACGAAACGAACACTCATTGCGATGTGCTTCTTAAGACAGCATCGAGCAGCAAAAACCAAATAAACTTTATTTACAAAATTATAGTTGATTAAGTGTTTTTGACGCATGTACGTATTTCGTCACTTTCACAAAATATACACACAGTCACACATAAAGTTAACACTTGACGCCACGTTTCGGCGATCACTGCATCGAAGAGTTCACAGCATGAGTTTGTCCCACAAGTCAGTGGCACTGTGCTTCGTGCTCTCAGTCCGGGCGGAGGCCTGACGTTATATGGCGTCGTACGCGTGGTGCTAGGGCGGCGGCGGCGCGGCCGGCTGCGGCGCCTCCTGCGGCAGCGAGAAGTTCGTCAGCAAGTCGCGCACCGCCGGCCACAGCGTGCACTCCGAGTGCGACTGGTTGAACTCGTTGAACCTGGGTAGAAACACCTTCTGTCAGGGTCGGACTTATATTGGTATAGACATGTGATGACAAGGGGTGAATCGCATTTGACTATTATGTGATGAATATAAATGTTAATGGATGGACAGGAAGTCAGGAGAAAAGATGGATGGATTGTGCGAGAAATGATATTTAAGACAAAGGAGTGAATGAAAGCGTGATGGTTGACAGGGAAAAATGGAAGAAAAAAAAGTGTTGCGCCGACCCCAAGTAACATAGGATAAAGGAGATTATAAAGCGCAGCTGTTGGCGTTAAAATTAAATTAGTATTCGAGTAGTTCAAGAGAAGTGAGTCAAAATTACCACCAAGTAAGTGCGCAATTTCGATTGATAATGGTGGAATAGATGAGTGGGAAGTATTGTGGTACCGTTTGAGATGCAAGCTGACGGCGATGAGGTGCGGCTGCGCGTTCTGCTTGTCAGCCAGCTGCGTCACGTTCAGCTGCATGTCGTACACCAGCGGCAGCACCAGCTGCGTGTCGCCGCGCGTCAGGCAGATCTGTACATAAACATATGTCATCAATGTCGGGTTAGTGCTTTAATAGTCATATGTCTGTCGGGCTATTGTTTTCGCGATATTTAATGGATTTTGTGGTATATTATACGTAAATATAATATGTTGAATTACAAACTGTCATTATAGTGCAAGATAGTACAGTGTAAAGATATCCAATGAGCCAACAAGGTCGTTTATGTAACACGAAAGCGCCTGGCTTTCATGTTACAGAAACAATGGTTAAGATTCTCAACTAAACTTATTGTTATCTTGCACTACACACATAATCACGTGTCTTGATGGTACAGCCCCGACTTACCCACAGGTAACCTGTTACCTACCTAGAGCATACTTATGATTCGTGTTAACAATGTGTGTGTGAGCTCATTTAGAAGTTCGAAATGATTATAATGCCAATAGTTATAATTATATCTAGACTGGAGCTAATGCGCGAGAACATAATATAGGGACTCACAAAGAAGAGTATCTTGTGCTTAGCCAGCAGCACGGCGGGCTGGCCGGCCGGCACGATGGGCGGCGCGGCGGGCGGGATGCGCAGCGCCCAGTGCAGCGCCCACAGCGCGGGCGCGGCCGGCGCCAGCTCCGCGCGCATCAGCGCCACCAGCGAGCCCAGCGCCGCGCCCGGCGCGCCCCACGTGCGCGTCCAGCCCTGCAGCGCCGTGGCGCGGTACGGCGCTATCGCCACGCGCTGCTCGAAGAACTTCTCCATCACCTGACGGAAACATTCGTGTCCATCAAAATCATGTCATGCTTCAATGTCGTTTTATAATCTCGTCATCGTTTACTGGAGCTTTTTCAAGTACTGCACTGTATTAAGCAAGCGTGCATTTCGTCATGAAGTTAAACAAGAATACCTTCGCCCACCCGCTAATACGTGCTGATGTTTCGGCCTTACTTAAATTCATTGACTGAATTACGTACCTGCAAGTCGTCCGCCGACCAGGCCTCCTTGTTGTGATCGGGCAGCGGCGTGAGCTGCAGGTGCAGCGACTGCATGTGCTGCGGGTGCAGCGCCACGCGCCCCGCCAGGCCCGCGCTCTCGCACCGGAACGTCAGGCTCGTCGCCTCCACCGACACCAATGTCAGCTACACACACATACACTCATTGTAACGTCATAAACATGAGATGTGAGGAGTGAGCGAAATGTTAAACTGGCACTTTACTTGGCGTACTAGTCGTTTTCCGTTACTAACGACAATCCATGCCGTATTGCAGTACATTATTCAAGATACAGTAAGCTATAGTACGCTATGCGTTAATAAGTTAACTTCACTCTTCTACTCCCCGATGGGTATGGCAGAGGTGTATCTATCAACCACATTTGCCAGTTATTTTGAAGTCCCATGAAACAGAGGTCAATTCTATTGCCATTAACTGGGTACAAATCCAGACTCCTAGCTGCTACTGATAAATCCTTAACGGAAAAACCCAATAACACCAATTAGATCGCGTAAAACAAGACTCACAAACTCCTCCTGTTGCACGAACCGCTGCAGCGTGCGCTTCATGTAGACGCAGGCGAGGAAGCGCTGCACGGGCGCCAGCGCGGGCCCGGGCGGCGCGCCGGGCGGCGGCTCGGCCGGCGTGCACAGCGCCTCCAGCTTGCACACGCCCAGCGGCGTCGCCGTCGCGCCGCCCCAGCCGCGCGCGCCGCCGCCCGCCACGCGCGAGCTGCTGGAGCTGGCTTGAGGACCTGACAATTTAACCTTGGAAACTGTACTTGTGTCATAATCTTGATTAAGCTTATGCACCATGAGATGTACCGTTACACGAAAAAAGGTTGATAATTTAATTTATTTAACCAATCACAGCACCTAACGAACGTTTAATTTAGATGCGTCGGTCATTTCCGTTCTAAAAACTGCGGGACAGGTAGTAAGTGGACTCACCTTTATGATCTATATGATGTCTCGGGGACGGATGATGTCCAGGCGAGGGGCGCGGCAAGGAGGGGGAGGCCGGCCACGCGGTGAAGGGCGACGTGGGGGGCGGGTGCGGGGAGGCGGCGGGCGCGGCGTGCGGGGACGGCGCCATAGGCGACGCGGGCGACGCCGACACTCCGCCCCCTGCGCCCGCGCCCGCGCCACCCGCGCCTCCCGGCGGAGACGTGAGATTGAACGATCCGCCTCCCATCTGAAATGAACCCAATTATTATGGTATTCGCCTTTTATGAAACAAACGGGCCAAGTGCGAGTCGGATTCGCACTTGGCCCGGATTTAGATGTAACTATACACTCAACAGCAAAACTAAATTAGTTTTTCATAGTATGTTACTGAAAAACAAAGTTACCACTGCCACAGATAAATTATACTTAATACTACGTACAGATACCCAATCCCATACAAAGAAATTACACCTCCCTAAGTCTGGCTATTGAGCTGGCTATTTACCTTCCTTCATTTTTTCAACAGATGGCAGTATCAGCGGCTCATTAATTGCCAGAGACAACGCCATCTAGGAGTTGGCCTAGATACTAGGTGGCATCGAAACTAAACTAAAAGAAATTACATGTTTTGCCTTTCAGAAATGGCGTACAATTAAAATAGTACAGGGTGAGGAGAGTCGTAGAGGAGATTACCGATACATTCGTTTTTCAATCGTTTAAAAATGATAAGCTGTAATGACAATTTGCTAAAATATTTTTTAAACTGTATTTTATAAAGTCTACTTGGTTATAATTGAATAAGTTTGAGGAGTTTATTATAAATGATTTTTGTCCAATAGAAAATACTTTTATGCATCAATGCCGTGCTTGGCCTAACTATTTGTAGCCTGTTATTATCACGACGACTGCGACTTGTAAATCCTTTTTTTTTAATAATTTACGATTCGTTTGAAAAAAAAAAAATACTTATTAAATTTAAATAAAGAAAGCAAACTTAAAACATTATCACATCATTTATCGCATCAGTGCATTATTATGCATGCAAGTTTGTAGAGAGCGTAAGCCGAGGAATAAAATTTATTCTTTTAATAAAAAGCTTTATGTATTCTTTCCAATTACTTAAGACTTTTGTCAATTATTACACCTTAAAGCGATGTAGTCTAGGTACTTTTTTTAAACCGATACTTGATAATTGATTTTGAGGTTTGGTGACATTAAAAGTTTACTGAAAAACATGTCTTTTGTTTTATCTACTTTAATTTTAGTTGGCGTTGTTTACAACCTTCGTTCGCGTGAAATTATTGTAAAAAAAAAAACATTTTTTCCCCATTTGAATCGATTTTGTTAACAATTTCAAGGGTTTTATTTTTTTACACGGGACCCTAATTATTTTTCTAATATAAAGTAGCATAAGTAGGCTAGATAGCTGATGTTATAAGATATGAGTAATCTTATAACATCAGCTATCTACCAATAAAAGTCCCGTCAAAATCGGTCCAGCTGGCCAGCCGTTTCGGAGATTAGCCGGAACAAATAGACAGACAACAGATAGATTCTCTAAATTGCAAAACGAGTATGACATCTCACCGTTCGTTCAAGGACAAGGAATAACAATACAACAAAAAATATCTCGAGTTGGTGGAACACTTGCATTTGTGTGTGTGAGCTACTTAGTAAATTTCACGCTGCAGTTCATGTGACAAAATGAGTAAAATGCCATCTGTTGCAAAAAAACTCTCACTCTAAACAAAATGTTGTTAGCAGATGGCTACTTGATCATTCTATGGGTTCAAATCGAAACAAAAGACTTCATTTAACTTTTTTGTTGAAATAACGTGAGTGTAAATAGATAAACCAATGTTAAACAAGGAAGTTTCGATTTTTGCAAATATTACTTCAGCCAAACTCTGCAGTTTAACGCATTTTAGTGATTGTTATTTTCATAACTGTTACCTATGCTGCCATCTACGATTTTTTTTTCAAGACTAATTATAATTTGTTCGAGTTGAGACCCCATGCTACTGCAGTTTGGAGAAAAAGTCCTGTATCTCAAAACTGAATATCAAATCTTTTTCAAACCAATTTTCGTGGAAAGTTTGTTTTTACATTCTACAAACCAATTTTTTTGCAGAATTGATCTCCTTTATACTTTAAAAATTAGATATGGGGAGGACATACAATTTTTACGGCTTTGGAAGCAAATATCTCATCAACCATTGAGTTTAAGTGTTTTAGGAACCTCAATATCATTTTTAAGAACTATGGATACCTCACAGTTTTCATATTTGAGTATTTTTTTTTCAACCCTCCGTTACATGTATGGAGAGCAAACCCTATTTTAATTTTTTTATAACTTTACATCACTTTGGTGTAGCGGTTTATAATAGAAGATACCTCAAAGTTTCAACCGTGTGGTACCAATAGTCTCGGAGTAATGGCGTAATGGCTCGGAGTAAATGGCTGTAACATACTGACGACAGACAGACGGACAGAGCTAATCTGTAAGGGTTCCGTTTTCAGCATTCTGTACATTAAATTAAGTTACACTGAACAAAAATTAATGCTTGGAAAAAAGTTTTGATTTTACCCTTTTTAGTTACCTTATCATACACAAAGCCTTGTCAAGTATCAATTTCGCAATTTCTTTTACTTAGATAACATATTTTTACCAGATATTTTGATTTAAAAACCAAACTACGGAACCGATTTTGATAAAATTTCTATGGGACCAATCGGGAAGTATATCCTTTCAGATAAAATATTTTTTCAAATCGGTTCATAAATGACGAAGATATGAGGTAACAAACACAAAATTGCCGAATTGAGAACCTCCTTTTTAACCGACTTCAAAAAAAGGAGGAGTTTTTCCTTTTTTTGAAGTCGGTTAAAAATAAGGTTTTCAATTCGGCTGTTTCTTTTTGTGGGAATATCGTTGGTGACTGTAGCGCGAAAAGCAACGCACGCAGAACATAGTGCTTAAACATCGAAAAAGACGGAAGACTTGGTGGTGTTTTACACCTGTTACCTATAATAACTTAGAACAAGTCCATCTCTGCAATGCTTTTATTCCTAACATGACAAGTGAGTGAGATCAAACTATATAGTGTGAGACTTGTTACCTGATGCTGCGCCGGCGAGGCGGGGTGCGGGGTGACGGGCGCGGAGTGCGGCGTGTGCGGCTGCGGCGGCGTCAGCGGCGCAGGGAAGCGAAGCCCACCTGGGGCAAGTTCAATCAAATTTAAATACTGTTACGAGCTGGGTATGGGATAAATTAAAACATGACTGAATTCGTAAAATATTCGAGAAACTTCCACAGCTTTCTGGAACCTTCCAGAAAGTTCCACAACTTTCTGGAAGCTTCGAGAAAGTTCCATAGTGGAATATTGTATGATTATTCTCAAATCTTCTAGATAGTTCCATGATGGAACGTTCTAGACTCGAGCGTAATCTTGAATGTTCTCGTAAAGAAGCCAACGTAATACCACCATACCATACCGTACCATTAAAAATGAAATGTATCGGACACCTAAAGCATTTACCTCAATGCCATGTAAAAAATAACTAAACAAAACGGGTGCGTACCATTTGATATAATAACAAAAGTATGACCTAATTTCATTTAATATCCTTTTTTTAGCATAACCATGAAATGATATAATGAATTATTGATATAATTTCAGTTGACCTAATTGTATATGGTTTAATAAACATTTTCTATAATGCACATTTGAACTAATATTTTGTTACTATAGTATTTACTTAGTATAATATTAAAATTCTTTAATAACGTTAAATATAATTTTGAAATGTCGACTTTGTTTTGTATACTTTTGCAAAAACTATGTATTAATATGTTTTTTTTTTTTGTGTTTTCTTATTCTCCTCATATATTCCTGCGTCAGATCCCCTCTATTCTTGGTGAAATATTTGGGTTAGATGAGGTTATAACAGTATGATGTTTCCTGATGTTTACTTATTCATTACAGAATTTTGGCTGAAAATGAGTAAATATGAAAATTTTGTCAACTGAACGTTATATAAAAAGAGCATTATACAAATTGAAAATTATATGAAATTAATGTTATACTAAATGTTATTAGAGCAAAATAAGTTTATATGAAATTAACATTAGATCACATGAAATTAGGTTATTTGTTTTTATAGCATATGAAAATGATATCATGTGAACGTTATTTCAAGTGATAATATACTATCTGTTATTATGCCATATATTACACACCAAAACAAAACAAGTATAAAAGACAAAGGGCGTTAGAAGAATAGCTAGCTCAAAGAATTTAATTATTTCCGTGATGCAGATTTTTGATGGCTATTTATTTAATTCGTACCTGGCGGCATTGGTGACATGGGTGAAGGTGGATTGTCGTCTTCAGCTAGCAGTCTTGCGCTCATATTGTCTTCAACGTAGCGCGACAAGAATGCCTGCGAATCAATTTAGAAAAAAAAATACAGTAACGTTTTTATCACTCCTTTGAAACCAAGAAATTGCGTGCACATATAGAATTCCAACAAAAAAATCTTTTCTTACAATACAAAAGTTTGTGAAGATGAATGAATGTATGTATGTACTCGTATATATGGATGTTTGTTACTCCTACACGCAAAAACTACTTTTTGTCGCGATAGTGCGATCCCGTGGACAATGTTGTCCTCGTTGCAATGTTGATTGCGATGTGGCCGGCCGCTAGTGCGCGCGGCCGCTAGTGCGCGGTGTTGCTGCTGGTTGCGATGGTCGATATAGCCCACATGGTTAAATTTGGTGGGAAAATGTATACTATTCATATTCATACAAAGTAGCGCTCGTGTTGTAGTTGTGGTTCATGTGAAACAAGCCTTCCATAACTTACACATTAGCTATATTTCGGTCGCAATAATCTCCATTCATTTCTTACGGCGGGGAAATTGCGTATATAACACACTTGCATTCCCAATAACAATTTTGACAATTCAATAGGTTTGTTATCCTGTCTAGCAGAAGAATTTTTCAAATATGTGAAACTATTTATAACGAATTTGACCAAAATCCTTCGGAATGTGTAGGAGCCAATGGTTGTAGGCACCGTACACTATCACTTTTACATATGGCTCAGAGGTAGCCAGTTCAGTTGTTGAGTTGTGAGCTGACGAAAAGCCCAGAGTCACGATATAGGTTTAATAGTAAAAGTTACACGAAAGTTAAGTTGGATGCTTATCCGTAGGCATATTTGCCTGTACGTGAACCGTGCATGCTCCCGAGGGAAAAGTGGGATGAGCACCCATTGTAAAGTAAATCTAAAAGCATAGAAACGTGTAAAGTAAATAATAATAGGCTAAAGTAAACAATAAGTAAGAATGTACAAATATAGAGGTCACTCAATTTAGTTCATCGAATTGGAAGATTTTCTTCGGGCGTGTCGCGTCGCTGTAAACGGGCTCCGCGGAGGTCGAATTGCGTATTTCTTGTAACTCGATGTAGAATGGAATTGAAATATATGTAACGCAATTAGGATGTAGTTAGTCTTCGTCTTTCCCTAAACTCAAAAGATAAAATAACAAGATGTATTGTTGTTACCTTCAATCCGAGAGCAGGAGCGAACTCGTCGACGATAGTGTTGCGCTCGAACTTGGAGTAAGATCCGTCGCGTATCGTGATGACGCCGCCGCCGCGGATGCCCACTTCTAGTGAATACGCGCCCGCGTACACTATGCGGATCTAACATGACAAATGAAAAGGTTTCATATAGAATTTGGTGGATTAAGTGAAATCTTAAAAAGAGTTTGTACACGACTATCACCACAATACGGTCGTCATTATTTTATGCAATTAATTTTATTCCACGATACCGCCAGATTCTAAGACATAAAACATCACGCCTGAAATTCCCGAAGGATTATACAGTGGTATGTCTCAGTAGCTACACCCACAAATATGTCAGTGCTGACAATCTTCAGCTGCCCTTATTGCAGCGACATAAACCGACGTCAATGTCAAATTATTGACAATCTTACTTCTTCATCTTTCCATGTCGATCAACTTCAATGTTGTCTGAGCAGTAAGTTGCTACTTGGAGGGTTACCACCAACTCTTATAGCATTATAATTATTGTAATCTTACTTCCGAGGTAATGGCACAGTCCCTGGACAGCTCTGTCATTCGCTAATATTACTGACCTTCCTCCAGGAGTGCGCCAGCAGCGTGAAGGTGGGCGTGGGCATGAGCGTGCGCACGTGGTGCAGCCCGAGCTGCGGCAGCGTCGGCAGCCGCGACAGCGCCAGCAGCGGCCCGTACGTCTCGCGGAGGACCACGCCGAACGACATCAGGTCTTTGTGACTGTGACGAATTAAATTTGATTGATTCATTGTAACTTCATGTGCAGTAGTGGTACGAAGGCGGACTTAATCCCACAAGGCTTTCTCTACCAGTCAACCTTTGGGTGAACTAGGACAACAGTGATAGGGTACAAAAATAAATAAAAAATACCCATGATTATACATGACAACAGCGACAAACAATAAATTAAGACATTGACGTGTAAAGACAAGGACAGGCAGATTTCATCGAATAAGAATAAGTAAGAAGTGGTGGATTACAACCCACTCCATTTATAGAGGAGGCGCGTGTCCCAGTAGTAGGAATTCTATTATAGACTGAGAACCACCCGCCTGATATTAATACTCGAGCGCAAAAAGATCATTGTAAGACAGTACCTGTTGATGTAATGGTCGAGATGGTGATGCAGCAGGTGGTGCGCGTTGGCGGCGGGCTGGTGCGCGGGCGTGGCCAGCGTGTAGCGCTGCGAGCTGGCGCACCACTGCAGCACGGCCGTGGCGCGCTGCGCCGTGCCGAACCCGACCACCAGCGAGCGGTACGTGTACGAGCGGATGCACACGCCCGACCACAGGCTCTCGCGTTCTGCGCCACATTGTTATAAATATCAATTTTCTAACATATATTAAAAATGTGAAAGTGAGTTTTTTTCCCATGAATTCACACCTTTATGGCTAAACGGATTTGGATGAAATTGGGCACAGGGAAGGATCATGACCTGGATTAGGTTAGGTGGCCTTTTTTTGGTTAGTTGATACTGTCCCACTGCTGGGCAAATGCCACCCCCAATGCCTTCTTCAAACTCTTTTCCCAGGCCACCTCGAACCATCGCGGTACGAGTCTAGGTCGTCTCGCCACCTCATTCTGGGCCGGCCTCGGCGGCGCCGTCCTGTGTCCTAGTTAGGATATAGGATTGTTTTTATCCTGGTATACGCTCTCGTGGCACTGCACACAGCGGGTATATTGGCCATAGAGCAGAATAGTAAAGAAAAATATGTGAAGACCTACCCTGCGCTGGTCTGAGCATGAAGTCGTGTAGCAAGGTGTGTAGGTGTACGATCGCGGCCCAGTCAGCGAGGAACGCGTCCGCCGTGCGTCCTGCGTCGGTACCCAGGTCGTACTGCAAGTACACGCAGCGACGCTCGCCTGTTACACGGAGACAGACAAATCAAAATGAGAGTAGTTTAGAAATTGGCGGGAATTAAAGTAACACATCCTAAGGCGCAATCAACGCTGCTTCGTTTTAGAAGTTGTACAGTTGTTGTTTTGTACAAGTTTTTTTTTTGTATACATTGGTTTCTGTATGAATCAAAAATTAAAAAGTAGTTAAAAAAAGTTTAAAATATCCATAAGTTAAAATGCCAATCATTTTTTGTACATCGTAATCATAATCACCAAAGTTATGTTGAGTTGATTAACATCTGCTCTTTCTATAGGGCTACTAGCTAGTGGCGGATGGGTAGTGACTATTGGGATGTTTTAAATCGCCCTTCATGAAATGAGCATAAAGACTTCGTTGTTAACTGTTAACAGTTAAGCTCGTCCGATTTCCAATTAGATTTCGAGGGCAATCCCAAGCACAATAGTATTACAATACTGACCCTGTTCCCGTGGGTTGGGCGTGCGCACCGGCGAGCCGTGGAACACGATCTCGGCGGTCCACACGCGCGTCTGGTTCTTGTTGGTGAGGCGGATGGTGGCGGCCAGCAGACGCTCGCGCAGCGCCGCGGCCGCGCGCGCGCACGCGCCGCCCGGCCGCGGCAGCGCCACCACGCGCATGCCCAGCGCGGACCCGCTCCACTCCGGCTGCACGCCGCCGTGCGTCACGCCGCGACTTGCCAGCTGGGTGGAACGTGGCAAATTGTTTTGTTTTACGAACCGATGCACGGGTCTAACAAATAACTGTTCTTGCTATATTTCTTACCTCCTGAGCGAGGTTGACAAAGGGCACGCGCTCGTCGGCGGCGGCTACGACGTGCGCGAGCTCCGGTATGAAGTAGGCCGGCTGACGGACGCGCACGGCGCGCTGGGATGCCACTGATAACTTGCGCTTGCCCGGCTGCATACCTGCATGGAATTTTGATGATGTAGTTGGTACTGATAATAACATTTTATTATTATACAGAATTCAGTACCTAAATAATAATAAATAAATAAAATATCAATTTATTTTCTCTACACAAGTTCTTAATGCTAGGTTACAGTGGAGCATGAACATGGAATTAACTTTGTGAGAGACTGGTGCTTGAGGTAGGTCTCTATAAAGACCTGTATTACAAGTCACCAGTGCCCTCCCGCAGCATATTGCCTGCTATGATCTACTTTTATTGTACAGGTTTTGCATAGTAACAAGCACTCTTGAGTGCAGGAAGCTAACTAAACATACAAAAACACATTATGTAAAAGCAAAAAAAATAAAACAAATTGTAGAGATATTGGAGCGCGTGTGTGTACTGGATAGTGTATATGAACAAAATGTGATTAATGTGTATGCGTAGGAGGTTGCTTGAGTAACTGTGGTGCAAGGATGTTTGACAGAATATCTGGTGCGAGCATGATTGAAGTAAACCCGTGGATCAAGTACAATAGTTTGTAAAAGCAGCAGAGAGAATGGTTAGTTAGAGGTGGCCTATCTAAGAGGAATCAACAGTTTTTCTGTTTCCTGGTAGTTTAGGGTTTTTAAATCTGTAGTGACTAAAATTTTACATTTATATTTCGTTAGTGGATAAATATTGAGAATGATGTTTAATTTATTATACAGGTTCGAGAAATATGAAAAAATTATGGGAGTGAGAACAGTTGCAAGCGTGTGTTTGCATACCCTGCCCTTTCGGCGCTTATATTTAGACTTTTTGCTCGAAAAATTAAGTGTTCCATGCATTTTAACTATATAGGTCTTGCACTTAAAAAACAGCAGATTTTTGTTTAGCAGCCGACAAAAAAATTCTAGGCTAGTGAGTCTGGAATCCTGAACTGAATTTTATAGTAACATTTTGCGCGCCGATGTTCCCTCCACCGTGAATTTGACTTGATACATTATTCCAGATGCAATAATATGACACAAATAATATTTTATAGCTTTAAACAACAGTCGTAGTATCAAAGTTTTACTCGTAAGTACTTACCGGGAGTATCGAGCGGTGTGAACGGTCCATGTGTGAGCGTGAATGTGTCCAGTTCAACCAAAGAGTTGAGTTTCAAGTAGGCGCGCGGTGCATTTGCCGGCGTCGACGAACTGCTGGCGGAGCTCTATAGCATTCAAAATATTACAGACATTTGTATGGTCATTGAATATTTATTTAGAGCTTTATTGAAAAAGATTTTTATTGGGTTAATTAAAAAACCATATAAATATTATCAGTGTCGTTAATTGGCTAGAAGAGGCGTAACATCGAGAGAAGTGGAAGGAATGGCTAACGAAAAAAAAGATCAGCGTCTTAAAGTGTAAAAGAGTTTGTGTGAGCGCAGCTGAAACGCTCGAGAACGCCCGAGCACAACCAAGTTATTTTTTTAACTGCAGCAATATTCGTACAATTTTAATAAAGCAGACTTCAATCAAATGTATAGTTTGGTAGCTAAAATAGATTGGAGTGAGATTTACGGTTCATGTGATCCAGATTTAGATTTATTTTATAATAAGATTTATGACGTTTTTTAACCGACGAAAAAAAAGGAGGTTCTCAATTCGACCCCAATATATCGCCTCTTTGCAAGAATACTGTGATATTTCAGAAAAATCGTTTTTTTTTTATTCCATAATCAAAACCGCCGTATTGAACTTTATTTTCGATAAAAACGAGGTATTTTTTCGACAATAACGGTGCGTCTATGAGCGAAAGAGACAAGACAACTGCAATATTTTGTGTTGTCGCGCTGTCTCTTTCTGCCTCGTGATTTGTTTCGACAACGTGTCCCATCAGTCGGCGCGTGCCATTTGGAGGGAAGGGCGCTCTCGTATTTGTGCAAAAACGTGACATCACGAAGATACCACATTACGATTGCTAAGGTAAGTTTGAACTCTTTGATATTTTTTTATTAAGTAATGTGATATGTTGAATTGACACAGTTTTGTTGAAAATAGTATGCAATTTTAACTTGTTATTACTTTTGATATCACGTTTTCGTTGAAAAGATATCGTTTTTGTTTTGTAACATCATAAGATGACGCGTTGTTGACAATGAAATATTTTACAAACCATAAAATGGATTCGGAGTATTTTGTAATGTTACTTTTTTCTAGATAAATTATAAGTTTTTTTGTAAATTAAATCGTTATGTCACGTTGTAAATACTAAAACAAATGAATTATAAATATTTATTTTTTCAGATGGGATCGCGGTCCAGAAAATTAGTACAATTAGCAACTATGCAAAACGTAGTTGATAGTAACGTAAATGATAGTTCCAGTATCCAAGCCGAGGAAGTTGATGACTCTAATATAAACGCAATGATTCCAGAAGGTAAGACTTAATAATTTTGTTTTTTAAAGAATATTTTTGTAAAGACTAAATGCCACCTATGTTCGGTCCCATGTAACAAGGGGCGAGCCTGTTGTCATGTAGTTATTTAAAATGAGTACCTATTAATACGAAACGAACTTAGGTGCTTACATTTTCATAGATTTTAAACAAATTGGATTTCCAATATTGGAAATCCATACATGAGGCCTATGCCCAGCAGTGGACGTCCATCGGCTGAGAAGAAGAAACAAATTGAGCAACATTATAAGGAGTCTTAGTGTGTTTTCTACAGATAATTATGTAAACACCTCGATTTTAGTTTAAATTTTTGTTTTAAATTAAGAATTTAAAACAAAAATTTAAACTATTAGGTACTTATAAATAATAATAATAATAAATCGTTTTTATTTGGGACAACATAGGAGCCATTTCAGTTAGTACACACCTTAAATACTACAACTTATACACTAGGATTAGTAACATAAAAATTAAGAATAACAGAAGAGTTAGTGAGTTATGTTTCATAAAGTTTTTCTATTGTTTAAGTTATTATTATTTATATTTCTTTTAGACAAAAGTAACGATGACTCAAAACATCGTCGACGTGAGTCAACTAGTAGTACCGGTAGCTCTTCAAGTAGCTCTTCGAGTTCTTCTTCGAGTTCCTCCTCAAGCAGTGGACCATCTTTTTATGAAGGTAGTAAGTTTTTATATAAATGCATTTATTATATTTCTTAATACATACATACATTATTATTGTCACGCCTTTTTCCCATTGGGGTAGGCAGAGACTACTATTTCTTAATAAATGCACTTATTCAATTTATGTAATAATTTGTGTTCAATTCTGTGCATTTCGGATGCCGAACGTTTGCAACGTAATTATTTGGGACTAATTTTCTTTTAACTTTTCCCCAGATAGTGATGATTCCGTAAAGGATCCCAATTATCAAGAGGAGAAGTCAAAAAGTAATAATATACATACTTCAGACTCTGAAGAAGAAGGTGCCAGCACTAACTACAACTTCTCAAAAGACCAAGACTTGTTTAATTTAAATAATAATATTGCTTCAGTTGACACCATAGAGCAAGTTGACATGTTATTGGTAAGTAATTCAGCAGAAAATCGAGACATAATAGTTAACCATACAAATCAGATAGATCTGGTCGCAACAGAGAATAATTCGCTTGTAGTTGGGAATGATACCACTATGCCAATAGAGCCAACCACTTCCAACATCACCCCAACTAAAGTAGGAAAAAAAAGACCAAGGCAAGAGTTAAATTGGAAGAAGAACATCGCTAAGCGATTAAGAAATAGTGGACTATCATATATTTCAACAAAAACTAATAAGCCCTTTCCAAAACGCCAGCTTAAACCACCTTGCAGAGAAAATTGTAAATTTAAATGTAGCTCTAACTTCTCAGAGCTTGAACGTGAGAAAATTTTAAACGAATATTGGGGTTTAGGACAAATTGAGAAACAATGGACGTTTATAGCTAATAATGTCGATTTAGTTATTCCAAAACAGCGATATGTGAAAGTGGACTCAGACGGAAATATTGCTGCAAAGCGTGAAAACAACAACGCTTTCTTTTTGACTATTTCTGGTGCAAAGATCAGAGTATGTAAATTGTTTTTCAAAAACACTTTGGCTATCAATAACCGCCCTATAGAGACCGCGTTGAAAAAGAAAAATAATGACACTAATATCTCGTCAATGAAAGATTACCGTGGCAGTCATCTAAATCACAGTAAAGTTGATGAAAACATTAAAGAAAGCATAAGAAAATTTATAGAAGCGATACCAAAAATAGAATCGCACTATATTCGAGCAAACTCGAAAAGACATTACATTGACGGCAGCAAAGCAATTACAGACCTGCATAGAGACTACGTTGAACAATGTAAATCTAAAAATATACCCTATGCAAGTTATTTAATGTTTTATCGTATATTTACACAAGAATTTAATATATCGTTTTTTGTGCCGAAGAAAGATTTGTGCGATACATGCGAAGTTTATAAAAATAGTACGCCCGAAGAAAAAGAATTGAAAAAAGAAGACTACGAAAAACATATCAGAGAAAAAGAATTATCACGCATTGAAAAGACAAATGACAAGAACAATAAAAATATTTTAGTTGCTGTTTACGATCTCCAAGCTGTATTCCAGTGCCCTAAGGGCGATATTTCTGTATTTTACTACAAATGCAAACTTAATGTTCTTAATCTAACAATTTATAATATTCAGAATAATGTTGTTGAAAGTTACGTATGGGACGAGTCACATGCAAATAGAGGCATAAATGAAATAGGTACTTGTGTATTTAATTACCTTACCAAAATGTCAAATTCAGCTGAAGATTTAGAGGTTGTCTTCTATTCAGACAACTGCGCAGGGCAAAATAAAAACAAATTCATGATTGCCCTGTATTTATATGCCGTACAGACCTTGCCTAACCTGAAATCCATAACACACAAATATCTTGTAAAAGGCCATACCCAGAACGAAGGCGACTCTGCCCATTCCCAGATTGAGAGACAAGTAAAGAGGCTATTAAGATCCGGTCCTATATACACTCCCGACGGATTTATCGGTGCTATAAAAACAGCCAGGAAAAAGAGTGAGCCAATACACGTCAATGAAATGTGTTTCGAAGATTTTTATGATTGGAAAAGTGTGTGTAATCAAATTAATTTTAACTTAACAAAAGATGAAGATAACCATGTAGTTAAACTATCAGAAGTAAGAGTAATAAGAGTTAGTAAAGATGATACAAATGCTATATTTTATAAAAATTCTTATGCTGAAACGGACTTTAAAAAAGCCGTCGTTTTGAGAAAAAAGAGAAACAACAATATAGAAATAAAAAATGTCTATAATAATAAACCCGGGATAGCTGAACGAAAAAAATCGGACCTAATGGATTTGATTAATAAGAAATTAATTCCCGGAGTTCATAGGAGCTTTTACGAATCGCTCTAAGAATGTTTTTATTTAATTTTTTATACTATTTTTGTAATTTTTATAACAATTATTTTTTATTACTTTATGTGAGATAAGTGAAACGTCGGTTCCTTTAAGTACAATACCTATGTGATATTTTATAATGAAAAGTTCCTAAGTCGTAATTTTATAGTACTTAATGATAAATACTCAAGTTTTTAATACATTTTGCAAGTATATAATACTTATAATTTTAGATACTTATTTTTAAAACCTATCTCAATATGAATAAAAATATTTTTAGTATGTATTATTATTCTTATTGAGATGGTTTTGTTTTAGTTAAAATATAGATTATGGTCCACCTAAAGTAGGTTTAGAATAAACCTAGTGATTATTTACAAAGACTAATGTTACGAAGAGACTGATTGGTTAGCTAGATCTAAAATAATAATAACAAATTTAGTAATAACAGTATACTTTTAATTAAGAACTGATAGCTATAGTTTCATTTTGTTAACTTTGTTGATTGTTAACTGTTGAATTACTGTATTTAAGTAGGTAACTGTATATCCTACCTACGTTATAATGACTAATGTTTATGCTTGATTTTCTTTTCCTACAAATTTTTCATTGATTTAATAAACATTTTTATTTCCAAAATGTGTTTTTATCATATAACCTAACACAACACAAAAAAATATATTATCAACAATGTGACAAGTTCATATGTCACATCGATCCTTGAAAACTTTTTCAGTAATAGTGTGACAAAATATCCCTTTTTTTTAATCCTGTTAATTTATACCGAAAAATAGCCAATAGCGCAACAATTACTATAGTTTTAGATGAATTAATAGTTAAATTATAAATCACTAGAAGGTTTTGTTGCTTTAGCTCTATTATTTTAGATTTTATAACATTTCGAAAGTTTAAAATACGCGTCCTGTAAAATTGCCTTTTTTGAGATGTTACAGTATTCTCGCAAAGAGGCGATATACAGTCGTGGTCAACTAATTAGGGACATGCAAGATAGTGAAGAACAATAACCGGTTAAGTACATACAAATATAAAACCCTATTGATTTCTCAGTAACTATTATTTGCATAATTTGGTCCGATTATTATGCTTTAAATGGCTGTAAATAAAAGAATAAATAAATAGAAAAAAGTATTTAATATCAAAGGTTGAACATGTATTCAATTTTAAGGTATAATTCTGTAGCTGGACATTTAATTAAGGACAGTAAACTATAATGAAAAATAGAGTTAAACAAAACTAATAATCTGCAGTATTATAATATCTTTAACAGCTCCATTTTATTTCGTGTAAAATCAGTACCCAGTAGCAAAACCTTTGTTAGTAATTACCGCTTGACACCGATGTGGCATAGACATTATCAGTTTCTGGCATGTTTCGACAGGAATGTTTGCCCATGCCTCACAAAAAGCTTCATTAAGTTCATCTAAAGTTGTGGTACGATAAGTGGCTACTTTTTTCTTGATTTCGTGCCAAAGGTGCTCGATTGGGTTAAGGTCCGGGCTATTTGCTGGCCAATCTAGCACCGATACTGACTGACTGGTAAGAAACGACTTGACTGAACGGGCGGTATGTTTCGGGTCGTTATCATGCTGAAACGTCCATATAATAGGGAGATGCTCCTCAGCATAGGGAAGCATCGTTTCCTCCAATATTGCCTTGTATTGATGTTGGTCTAAGTTACCCTGAACTTTCCTCACAGGTCCCACTCCACGTCCAGAAAATGAACCCCACATTTTAATGTTTCCACCGCCATGTTTCACCTGCTTTTTTGTGAATCTTGGATTCATTTCCGCTTTTACTGGACGCCGTACGTATTGCCTTCCATCTGAAGAAATCAAATTAACCTTGGTCTCGTCAGAGAATAATACATGTTGCCATTGGGCGTAGGTCCAATGTCCATATTTACGTGCAAACGCCAAACGAGCATTTCTATGTTCTTTCTTCAACAACGGTACTTTGCGAGCCACTCTTCCGAACAACCCTGCTTCTACCAGACGTCGTCGAACGGTCCTCGCTGAGAGACCAGCTCTTTCGTCTGTCCCAAACACTTCGTGTTTAATTAAAATAGAGCCTAGAAACGGATCTTTCTTAGCTAACCTGGCTATCATTCTATCTTCTTGCGGAGTTGTTTTTCTCGATCTTTTTGTTCTGGGCACATTTAAATCTGTGTTATTGCGTCTGACATGTTGCACTGCATTGTATACCATAGTTTTTGAACAATTTAAATGTTCTGCTATCCTTCGGTATGGCCAACCATGCTCGACAACAAACTTCATGATAATTTTTCGTAGTGTTGGATCGCAACTTTTATTTTTACCCATTTTTCTTCAAAATATTTTTCAAAACTTAAAATAAATATCGGGATTGCCGCCAAAACTACCACGAAACAATAAGAGAAGAAGTAAAAAAGTATTGAGATTCAAATTTTGAAAATAGAACGCAATATTTATTTATTTATTTATTTATTAAAACTTTATGCACAAGTAAAAAACTGTACAAAGGCGGACTTAATGCCTTGGGCATTTTCTACCAGTCTACCTTAGGGTGATGCAGAGACAATACACAGTAGGTGCAATAACAAAACGGAAAATACTAGAAAATATTTATAAAATATATATAGATATAATAAATACTTATATACATACATAAAACAAAATATATAAAGTGAAGAGAAATAACAAGAAAAACTACTGCAACTTATTTCTGAGATAAATCTGCCAACTTCTTGTGTATATGCTCTCGAGCTTTCATTTTGAAAGTGAACCGACTGGTCACCGTCCTAATACTCTGAGGGAGCGCATTCCAAAGGAAGACCGCCTGGACAAAGAAAGAAGATTTGATAAAACCAGAGCGATGAGAAGGACATCGTAGAAGACAATTATTAGCGGACCGAAGATTCTTGCTGTGCGCAGAGCATAAATATTGACAGTGAGATGTAAGATAAGAAGGAGAAGTGGGTTTGTGGAGAAGAGAAAACAGGGTTGTCAAAGCCCTCAAAGCTCTGCGCTGCCGGATGGGTAGCCACTTTAAAAGCGATCGCTGTGCAGATACGTGATCATACTTGCGGAGATTGAAGACGAATCTAATGCAGTTATTAAGAAGTCGGTCAAGTTTATTGAGGAGATCTGCATTCAGGTCATAGTAGCACACATCACCATAGTCAATTATAGGGAAGATTAGGGACTGTACAAGCATTGCCTTAATGTGTGATGGGAGAATATTTTTAACCGATAAAGCGACCGCAACGTTCCTGTGACTTTCTTGCTCACAATAGCGACCTGCTTACGCCAGTCAAGGCAAGTGTCAACATGCAAACCCAGATCCTTGACGTTGGAGCTAAATGGAATGACTGTGCCGTCAAAAGTAACCGGTGGCACCGTTAAGCCACTCAACCTTCTCAAGCTATAGGGGCTTCCTACAATAATAGCCTGGCATTTGGTTGGGTTAACCGCCACCCCGAAACGATCAGACCAGTTTTTGACTACACGTAAATTCCGGTTTTGCTCCAATTTAGACAATATCTCAGTGTCCCTAATTAAATGGCCAGCCAGCATTATTTGAACAAATAGCACTACGATAATCTATCAGCTATACTTTAAAGAGGTTTAATGTTTAATAAGTTGTTATTGTTTGTATAATCGGGCACATAAATGAATAATTATACTTACATGTAAGAGATATGGAATATGGTTTAGACTCGTTGGAAAATAAAAAATAAATTCACAATTCGGTTTAACCAGAGTGTCCCTAATTAGTTGACCACGACTGTATATTTTTTTATATATGACCACGCATACACTTTTACTTTTTTCATTGGAGAGCGTATATCTCAAAGTTGGTCCCATTTAAATTTGAAAAATAAATTCCACCCCTAAGTTTACTTCCTGTGCTTTCATCGTCAAATTTCACTACAATGCAATCAGGTAATTCTCCTTCCTCTAGCTGACCCCTGCACACTGCGCAGTGATGGCTATTTTTTTTCCTCTACCCATACCACCGTTGACGAGGTCCTCATATACTGATATGTTATGTCTCAGCATAACACGCGATTCGGTAGCTAATTTTATCTTAGATAAAAGGCCACTACAATTGTTCACATCTTTCATTATTACATTATCTGGAGGTCTCTTCCCATAGGTAGCTACTTCGCGAGATTCATCGATAGCACGAATTGTATAGACTCCATTGTGTTTCGAACTATGGTAGTCATCTTGCTGCCCCGTTGTTCACGTGGTCGTAAGCGCAACTGCTGAGCGTGGAGTTCTTGGTTCGATTTCCGGGTCGGACAAAAAGTGCAATTGGGTTTTTCCATTAGAAATTGCTCAGTAGTAGCCCGGAATTTGAAAGTTGACGGTATGACATCCTCGTGCCTCGGAATGCACGTTAAGCCGTTGGTGCTGCCCCTGATCTCTCAACTATAACTACACTATTGTATTTTTTGTGATAGTGGTATATGTGTTTTAAATAAATATAATTTTGTACTTTAGGACACTAATGAAAAAGGTGTACTTTAGTGTGCGCGTACCTCGTCCTCACACTCTTCGGGTGTGCACCGCTTGGCGCCGGCCAGGTGGAAGGACAGCGCCACGGAGCAAGCGCTGCCACTGTTGGAACTGTTGCTGGTCGTAGCCGTGCTGCCGGCCGCTACCTCTTTCATCTCCACTATCTGAACAATACAAAATAGGATTTATAGCCAAAAATTGAATGATGAGAATTTCGATGACGGACATAAAAAGTATAAAGGACATAAAAAGTATAGATTGACTTCCAGTCAATCTATACTTTTTAAAACAAAAATGAAAATCGGAACTTTATAATCTAATCTCACTTGTCCGTCTGTCAAAGAAGTATTTTTGTAAATTGAGCAATACAGTTAAGTGCTCAATACAGAATACTGGTAGGTAGTAAAGTAAGCAACATCGCTAAGCACAACAGGCTTTTTGTGCTTAGCGTGGATCGGTACACCAGCAATGGGATCTTTTTAGGCTGTTTATTAAGTCCTTTGGTTATAAAATATTTACATCACTCACACATACTCACCAGTATATGATCAGTGTGTCTGTGCAGCGTGACGTAGAGTCTGTCGGGCGACAGCTTAGTGAGTGGATGGTCGGGGCCGTGCAGGAACGGGAGGTGTTCGCACACGCTCGCCGGAAGGTGCTGCAGTGTCTTCTCGCAACGACGAGCTACTAGCCAGAACCTGGGGAGTTATTATTGATTTTATGAGGTTTTGCTACCTGTTTTAAACACTTGTCATAATATACTCTAAAAACTCGAGTTTAAAACCCAAGACAGCTGAGATTTAGTCTTCATGAAAACATGTGTAGGCTTAAAAAACAAGGGATGTTGGACAGTTCTCATCTAAGTTATAAGACTGTATTACCTTGGATCAACCAGAATTTATGATGTTAGAGAATGTAATGCTATCTTGTACTTTATCGAAACAAGTCTGGATTTTATACTAATTCGAAGTGATTGTTATTTGTTGTTAGTTTTAGTTATAGTGAAGATGTAACATGGGACATTACAGCAGTCATAAAGCTCTTAAAAATCACCTTAGTTGCGTGAGCAGCGTCTTGATTTGCACAACGTTGGTAGCGCCGAGCGCGTTGGCAAGCTCGGGCATGCGCGGCGTGGCGGGGTAGGCCGGCACGCGCGCGCGCAGCCGCCCGCCGTGCGCGCCCACGCACACCAGCAGCTGCTCCGCGCGCAGGCACGGCGACACCACCGAGCACGCCAGCACGCACGGCCAGCCGCTCACGCTGCATTCCACCTGATAAACATAGTATAATAATAAACTTAAGACTAATTAGACTGGAGGAGGCCTTTGCCCAGTAGTGGGACACTACGGGCTAACTAGTAAAAAAAAAAAAAAAAATTTCTGACTTAACAGTTTGGTATCAAACTGGCAGAAGAAATCTAGGTATAGTACAGTTATGTTAATTTCAAGACTGCCTAATTTACGATCGTCAGAAGTTGATGAAGCATTCAAAAGAACCGAGTACGAAACAGGTGACAAGGGAGGTATAGCGTATTCACGATAGGTGAAATTTAAACAAGTTTTTCCAATAATGGATAAAGCTATCTAAGCCTTACTTAGCAAATTTTACTCACCCCCATGTCATTAAGCAGCACTTTAAGGTCGTTGAGCCTCTGCCTGGAGCGCACGTGCACGGTGTGCGCCAGCAGGCGCTCCATGGAGGGCGCGTGCGGCGTGAGCGCCGTGGCCACGCGCTCGCCGCCCGCCAGCGCCGGCACGTGCCACACGCACAGCTGCGACCCTTCCGCGCCGATGATGAGGCGGTAGCCCAGCTCGCAGCCTAGCTCCCTGACAAATTACGTTGCATGTAAAAGAGATCCGTCCATCAAGTCACTCTTCCCAGTCGTGCCAGAATGCCAGATTCTTCGTCTTTCGCCCCATCCAGTTCATACTAGGTCTTTTAAGGTGGACAATCTTTTAAGCTACTGATGGAGTCATGCATTTAATTTAATCTTTGAGAGCAGATACACTCGTACAGTGACTATATTTCCTTTAAATGGCAACTTGGAGAGATATCTCCAATGAATAAAACAAAATCAGACAAATGTGTAATCTAAAAGTGCTCATCATTATATTGTTTAAAATGTTGACATACCTCCAATACGAAACCTGCAGCTTCTGTCCAGGCGTGTACCTATCAACTTGCAGATGCTTGGACAAGCGGTCGCGACACAGCCTCAGCGTCTGGGTGTACAACAGCTCAAGCGAGAGAGAGCGACAGAAGAAGCGCAGCGCAGTCAACGCGCCGCTGAGACCTGCAGCGGCCAAGCGCGCCTGAGCGACGCCGCGCAGCCATGCCAGTTGGGAACTGTGTACTAGGGGCTTGCCCTCTGAAAGGGTTTGCTCTCATTAGTGACTAGCCATTTTTGCTATGGGTAAGGGCTTTTTTCTTGTCACGCTGCATACGCCCGAGTGCGTGCTTCACCTGCATGTGTTAGTTTACGTGCTGCAAGTCGAGTGACATAGACAAAGATTCACCATCGCAGTATCGCTTGTGGGCGGCATGCATGTTGCGTCTGTGATACATCCGCAAACTGCCCGCATCCCGCGTACGTCGTGTACGAAACAACAAGACGTGGGCGTCGCATACACGCACGCAGACAAAAGTACGCATGATTGAAAAAGGCCATTCTTTGAATTGCTTATAAAATATCAAGATATTGGGTACTTTTCTGATTAATAATTACTCATGTTTTATAGCTGCGAGTAGATACTGTGTGCAAAGATTTGGGTAAAAATTATGTCATGGCATGTCTGTGTAGCTTACCTCCAGTTTCACTGTCTTGTATCAATATTGCTATATCCAACAATCGCCAAGGCAAGTTGGGTGCATCTCCCATTACAGTGAGAGAAACACTGAATTCCTGGCCCACAGTAAATGTAGCACGCCCATTCTCCACCTTCAAACAGATTTTTTCACTACAGTAAATATGTTTCTTTCAGCTAAAACTATATTATACACATATATACATATGTATATTTGTTTTAGCTTAATTGTTCTGATTCAAAGGTGAAGCCAAACCCAGGTTAAAAATAATGTAAAATTAGTCATGCAACCCTATATTGCACCATATTTTTTGCTTTGTCTTCAACAAATAACGATAGCATTAAACTATATAGTTTTCTATCTTTTTTACCCCAAACAAACATACCTTCAAGTTCCTAATATCACTGGGCAAAGATGCAGTAGTGAGGCGTTGGCGCACAACATGCGCAAGGGCACGCAATGTAGTTCGACGCTCGCTGGCTGTTAGCGACGGAGGGGGGACCAGCCGCTCCCTGATAACAGCGGGCAATCTGCTGTATGTGCCCAAAGTCAATACTTCCACTGCTGCAGCCATGTGGAAAGTTGGTAACCTGGGAATAGAAAACAAAAATGTAAAAGTTCCCCATCACTTGTCTTATTTTCTCAACAAGAAAAGAGGAAGAGATATTTGGGGGTTCCATATTGTACTGATTTACTGTTGTTGCCGAAATGCAAGTACTGGGTTTCATGTTTCGAGAATAACCTGGCTTATCATCAGAACATCCAGCAGTATCTTCGTCTGCTGACACAGAACAAAGATTCTGTTTAATTCTTTATTTTTTCCTGCAGAGCTTTTTAAATTTTCCTTTGTTATGACCAAGTTTTAATTTATAAAATTATTCATATCTGAAGTTCAGATAAAGCCTTCAATATGATTGTATAAGGGCAATTTCTAAAAGCTGTTTGGTAATTCTTTAGAATCTTAACATTTCAGAAATGGAGTGGAGTGTACAATACTCAGTCACCTGAGGACAGACTAATGAAAATCTAACCATATCTCTGGCACTAGCTCTCAGTACACTAACTTACAAATCTCAGTTTAACTACTGTGATTAGTTGACCTAAATAACATTAACCAGGTGAATAACTGTGAATGACTTTTAGGTTCTCATAGGGACAGACTCTATAGTGCATAGTACCAAAAACATACCTTGCATGAACCAGGGTCTCCCGGGCGACTCTGGCCAAAACATCAGCAGTCTCAACAAACAGCAAGGCTTGCTTATCAAGAAATGCCATAATGTGTGCAGAGCGGTCTACTTTAGTGGCACTGCTTGCCCATTTCACGAGGGCTAACAAGCGCACAAACAACTGCCGTGTTCGCGCGCTGAATTTGTATATCTCAATTTTGCGCTCCATATCCGTTTTACGGGGTAAACTGTAATCAGGAAGAACTATTAGCAACCTTGTTCGGAGATTTCATTTAATGTTCACTATTTCTTTCTTGTACTTACAGCTCAGCCAATACCGTGAGTTCATCGTAAGTTCTTTGTACGATAAAATCTATAAGTAATGCTAGAGATATGGAGCCGCCCCGGGCTCCTCCACCTTCAGCACCTTGGGTGCATCCTTCTATTGCCACAGGCACCATGGTGCTTGTTGTTGATTACCGGAATAACCAAACGTTCATATGATACGTTCTCATTTATACTCTAAGTATGAATGAACACACATTTTTTCGAGTACTAATGATAATAATTTATGTTTTTACTAGGAAAAATACGGAAATAAAAACGCGACACTTTTCATTCTTACTGTCACCATTGAATGAGTGTCTGAGTGATTAGTGAATGCCAGTGTCTCCAACTCCATTTGTCAAAATTACGGTGTTGCTAATCTAAAAATACGGTATTTGGCGGAAAATTACGGGAGATTAAAAATTTAAAATACGGTAAATTTACAGTAACTTTATTTCACAATCAAACATTAAATTTTAGGCGTTTCAGCCTTTTTGTACATAGAAACATTAATACTTTTAATCATTTTACATGAATGCTGCTAGTTTGAGCTCTGCATATTTTGCTTTTTCTTCTTCTGAATGCGATTTTGAAGTTTGCAACAATTTTACAATTGGTGGTTGAATAGATTTACTCTTTACCTTACTTTGATGCTTTGAACCTGCGTTATGACGTTTCAGCACACTTATATCAGCCTGCATGGTGGTATCACAAAGCGAACACTTTGCTTTATATGGGTTTTTTGGGTATTCGCGAAGCCACGAGGAAAATTCTTTATTTTTCAGCCACTCTGGTCGAAATTTTTGTTTGTATGACTTAGTTTTAGCGCGCTTACTACTGGAAGGTCCACCGTCGCTGTCGTCACTTGAATTGTTACTGTCAGATAACATTTTTTATAAATATAGTCAGTCGCAACGCGATAAGAGATCTGCTGAGCAAACTATTGTGAAAAAATGGCAAACATAAATTAAAGTTGACAAAATGCAAAGGTATGGCTAAGTTCTACTGCAGTACTGTATTCAATAACTTCGTAATTTGGTCGCATAAGTTTCGTCTACTTGTCTATGCACACAAGTTGATTGTACGGGGAAGTGAATACCCCAGGGAATGATACAGTGTTGTCATTTTCAAACATTGTTTCAAATAAAAATAAACTGTGTGGTAGGTTGGGTGCATCATTTTAAGGTGCCACTCATAAAGACGAAATTACGGTAGAATTGAACATGTCTACGGTAGGTGGTAGATATGTTCAAATTACGGTAGGTTTACCGTAATTACGGCGTTGTCGGAGACACTGGTGAATGCACATAAAAAGTAATGATTGAACGAAGTGAGAATGAATTATTTTATTTTATAGGCCGAGGTCACACTTCTAACAGTTGTAACTTTATGCAATTTATAAACTACATTAAAAATCGTCTCTAAATGACCGAAGTAAATACTGACTTGTTTATAGATACGGGTTTAAGTATTCTAGTATTCTACTCTTTGGCTCTTAGCCAAAGATTTTATAGTTCAATATAATTAAAAATATATCTCGTCAAAATATTATTTAAAATTATCCCCATCTAGTGAGGTTTGTTAAGACTTTTTAGCTGTAAAATCTTTTGGAACAGAATTCAAGATGTCGCCACGTTCTCACATTAATTGCTTAGTACTAAGCGTGACGCCCCTGCCCTGGCCTTAGACCACGGAGCCTTAGACCATATACCTCAGGTATATAGGTAATCTAAGCCCCTGGCTTCCAGCATGAGCGAGGGCTATTGACCACAGACCTTCTTTAATAATTTCACTTTCTTTTTAACTTTGCATACTCGAATAATTAAAAGTAAATAATAATTTATAAGAAAATCAGATGTTAGTGTGGATTTTCTGTTGATAAAAAACTAAAGTTCTCGGTCACTCTGATTTATTTAGCCACGAGCAAAGAGTATAATAATAATAAGGAAGCCCACGAGCCTCCGAGTTTTCATCATCTGTAAGCGGGCATTGAATATTTGAATGAAAAAATAAAATTTGAATCAACGTTCCGGTTTGCACGTTTATGTGTTTATTTATGTTGCATATTGTTTTGCATATAATTAATTTCATGTCTCTACAACAATATACGCTTTCATTCTGCAATTATTATAAGACATTTGCCTTAACATTTCGTTTACCAAATAAAAGACGTTAAAAGTATCGAATTTTTATTCTTCATGAGATTATTTGTGAAATGGAACGTTTTATTGGCTGTTTGACAGCAAGCTTCGATGTCCAGGTTATCTTGGTACTTCATGGTCGCGCTGCTTGCTTAGGGTAACGTCAAAACTTTGTCAAATTCAGTACATTTCAATTTAGTTACATATTTCGCCGCCTTCCAAGATGTACTGGACATTCAATAGATGTTCCATTGATAAAAAAAATGTTGAATTATTGGTGATTACAGAACAGCCCTGTACGCTGATATAACTTCATTGCTGTCTGGTTCTGTCTCTATTTATTAAGAACAAATAAAGTAATCGGTCGTCTTTCGTTCTCGGGATCAAGATACTTTAAAAAAGTGAATTGTTAAATTGAGTGTTGTTTTCTTTCGTATTTAATTTGTTGAAGGAAATCAAAAGTTCCTTTACATATTTCGGCGTGATTACATGTTTTTCTGTGGTGTACTTTTTATGTCAAATGTCGTAAAATAAATTTTACGTTTAATTTTTTAATAAACTGGTGATATTCAATGTTCCTAGCCGATTAGCATTACATGAACAGTATCTTTAAAGGAGGCGCGTTTCTTTGTCGTATTATTTTTGCTGAGAACTTGTGCAGATCACGTGTAAATTTTCGTTTCGTTCAAGTAGCTAAGATGGGTTTGTTAACTGAAGGAAGTCCTCTATCTTGGGATGAGACGAAAGCTTTAGCGGAGCATGTCCGTCAGCACGGCATCGAGCAGTTCATCAACCTGTACTGCAAGCTTCAGGAGCGTACAGGAGATGTGCTCAAGTGGGGAGATGAGGTTTGTTTACATTCCAGTATTGATCCTTTACTTTTAGACAATTTGATGGCTCTTAGATCATTTTTGTATACCATACATGATATATCACATAGTGAGGTGGGTTCAAAGATGTTAAAACCACACTTAAATATTGATAAACAAAGACACACTTGTTTCAAAATATTGTTTACAAGTTAAGCTGTAAGATTTAATTGAATTGTAATTCAATTCAATAATAAATGAAATAAGACGCTTTGTTTTATGAAAATGTAAACTCAACACTCATTCATTCTTATTGGACAGAAATAAATGAATTCCCATCCTTAGTAACAAGTAGAAATACCTTTCTGAACATTTGTAGTATTTTTATAAAAATAAATTATGAGAACACTCCCTATTTCATAATACTGAAAATTATGTTGTAACATGTGTTAGAAGAAGTATACTTGCATTAGCAGTGAGGCCCTGGGTACTATCCCCAGACAGAGCAAATTGTTTATAATTGATTCCAGTAAGAAATCCTCAGTACCAGGAGTCTGGATGGTGTCCAGTTGATAAGAAATAGGCCCACTGTTACTTGGGACTCAAAAATAACTTCCTTGGAAGAATCTGGGTGTGCTATGTACATTGCCTACTCTTTCAAATAACCTCTTCAAAAATGGGATGTAATGTTATTAATATAAAAGCTAATTGATGTGAACTCTTTCAGGTGGAGTACATAATAGTAAAGTTTGATGATGAGAAGCAGCGAGCTACAGTCAGCCTCAGAGCCGATGAACTACTGCCTAAACTGCAGGAGACAGAATTAAAAGACCCCCAAAGTAAGTATTTTTATCTGATTGAAAGTTAATTCAAAGAAAAATGCAGAATATAGGTGCATGGGTTCCTACCCATGCACCTATATTCTGCATTTTTCATTGAATTTTATTCTTTCATGTTAGAAACTATGTCTTAAAAAAAATCAAAGATATTAACATTGTCATCTGTCTACCCTTTTCAACTATTTTAGGATTAGCTACAAATTACTTCAAAACAATTTAAAAGAAATACTATAATTAAGAATACTTTCATGATTTATTAATAAAGATAAATGTTTATTAAACTATTATTCATTTTGTATGAAATATTACTTTAAAAATATGGTCAATTTTATAAAACAATAATAAATATAATGTTTACAATAAACACTTACAGTCAACAACAAAAAATATTGTTGTTGTAAATTTAAATCTTTATAATGAAGTAAATGGATTCACATAAATCTTAACTATCACCCACCACAGTCCATAACTGTAATAAACAATGACCTGACAACTGCATGCTAAGAGAACATTATAATACTTAGTTGCAATGAAACAAAGCTTCAACTAGAGTTATTTCCTTTATTTGTCTTTTCTACAAATCTTTATTAATAAGAGTTTTTGTAAGAAATATTTAAAATATAATGTAAAAGACAAGAAGAAAAATTGAATAAAGGAGTTAACTCTAGTTTATTTAAGGAATATGTAAATAATAATATATAATACATATTTCTTTAAAAAAAAACTAGATTTATTATTAATACATTTCCACTGCTCAGCAACTACAGTAAAAAAATAACGCAAAACATTAAAAAAAGTACTGCATATTACAGCCATATTCAATGTAAATAATCTCGTAAAGAAAATAACAGACCTGTACCAATTTTGAGCATACTTTATAATTCATATAGTAAATACTTTTTAGCTGATGTTACAGCATGACATACTCTCTAGAAAAAAACCCTGATCATCAGCATCATTCTCCTGCCCTTACCCCAATTCATTTGCGGTCGGCGCAGCATGTCTTCTTCATCCATACTTCTCTATTACTCATCATCTCAGCAGTCACCTCCTTTCTAGCCATATCATCTTTCACACAGTCCATCCATCGTTTCTTTAGTCTTCCTCTACTCTTATAGCCATCTACATACATTCATACTCAACATTTTCCTCTTTTTTCCGCATAACATGTCCATACCGCGATAATCGATTACCACACAACTTTTCCGTCACCGGCGGCGGCGCCACTTTCAGACTTCCTCTTATATACTCATTTCTTATTATATCCATTCGCGTTCCACCACACATCCCCTTTAGCATTCTCATCTCAGCCACATGCAAATACCTTTCATTCATCCCTTTTGTGGCCCAACATTCTGATCCATACAGGACAGCAGGTCTAACCATGATTTTATAAATATTCCTCTTGAGTTTAAGGAAAATGCGGGAGTCGCATGTTGTTCCCGTGACCTGCCGCCATTTCATCCATCCTGTGTTAATTCTGTGCCTAACACTCCGATCGATTTCGCCATCGCTTTGCACGAGTGAACCGAGATACCGAAAATCGGAGCAGACTGGTAGGGGCGCGCCACCCAGCGCTAAGGCTCCAGAACTGGAAAGACCGGCGAAATCACAGAATATGTATTAATTTTTACTTCTGCTGATTTTCAAGCCAACATCCAGCTTCTGTTGCCAATTTTCCAATCTGCTCTGTATCTCAGGTCGATCTATAAAAACTCTGATATGATAATAAATAAACTAAACTTTTCGAATCATGCCTTCTGTTTAGAGTTAGTTACTATGACGCAGCAAAAACTACTATGTTGTGGCCTTCAAGTCATGATCATGACATGACAGACAATTAATATTTTGAGCTGCTAATGGTCAAACATTATTGATCTTATACTCGGCGCTTATTTATTTTCGTACTACGTAGTACGAGCAAGCCTATTCAGTGAATCAGACAATAATAATAACTACGATATTATAAACACGTTTTTTTACGTACTAAATTTCTTGGGCGTATTTATGGCGTATTTGTATATATATTTGTAATCACGTTCCCGAAAACGGCTTTAACGATTTCGATGTAAGTTGCAATACAAAAAATCGGATCTAGCTAGGTCTCATATCTGGGAAAATTCGTTTTCTCTATTTCACCACTCATCATTCATCCATCACATTTACTTATATTTTCAAGCTCAGTCGCTCAGGTACTTAATCGAATCAGGTAGTTCCTCGAAAATGCCCCAAAAAAGACGACTCCGAAGTAACGAAACATTTTCGCGTAACTACGAATTTTACCAGTGCTTAAATTAATGGGCTCAAATCGAAAATGAAAAATGGAAAGATGCTAGGGAGGCCTTCGTCTACTGTGGGTCACACTCACTACAGGCTCATAATAATACATAAGTATTTGAATGTCGAACAAAAAAAAAAGTAAATCTAAAGCTTTCATTGATCAAAGTAATCTTAGTTAGCGGCAATCACCTCTTTTAGCTGTTACCAGATGTTAATCAAGCATAAAAGTTAACAAATGATAACATCTCCCTAATGAGCATACCTTTTATTTTTATCATAATTATGACAACATTAGATATGTGATTACTAATTTTATCATTATGTCATACCTTCTGTGTTAATAAGTAACGGTGACACAGCGAAAATGCAAAATATCTTAACTAGGCATACATGCTACCGGAAAAGCACTATATTTTAAATGTCCGGAATAAAAGTGACGCCATCTTTATGACATGAAAACCAAAAGCTAAGTCCTGCATGACACTTTAGAGTTCTTGTAGAAAGAGCAAAGTTTTAAAATGCAGTAATCATGAATATCCACAAAAAATGACGATTCATTAGTAAGATCACCGCCTTATTACTCATTCGTATAATAAATTTAATGAAAATACCAGATATCACGAAAAGAAAACAATTTTTCTGTAGTCATGCCATCCGCGTTACTTTTAATGACACAGCAAAAAACGAATGATGTCAAATGACGTCATAAAATATGACTGGGACAATCAATATTTTGTACTATCAATGCAGCAGTAAGTTAACATTTTTTAAACTTACTAATCACAAGGTTGCCTGTACTGTTTAGTGTACCTTCTTAAACGCGTCTTTCTCCCGGCTTAATAAAAGGAGAGACGATACTTTAGTCAGATACTACTCGTATACACATAAGGCAAACTGTCTATTTTTCACGTACTTAGTTCTTGAGCGGTTAGATGAAATTTGACTTCAGCTCCGCTCTTTCATTCATCCAAAGCAAAAGGGTAATTTGAGCTCTAGTGAGTAGAGTTTTGATTTGCATAAACTATCGGCGTCGGGGCTTACCACCACCTCTCAAAGCAGTATTATTTTAATCTTACTTCAATGTGGGAAATACAATCAGCTAGACGTTCTTTATAGAAGTAAAATTGAAGCATAACTGCCCTAAAAGCTGGTGGTATAGCCCCTGCGCTCTCATATATTTTTCCTGACATCGGTATCGCGATACTGCAGCTACCCCTGCATCTAGCATTAGCAAGGGATGCACAGGCACAGCGAATTAAGATACATAGATGTACATCCTTTAACCCTGGGCGGTCAATCCGAATATCACTTGCTAATTAGCCAATATTTTTATTTCTATGGGATGAAGAACTAAAGTCTACCATGTAATAATGGCTCTTAAAAATAATAATTCTATCTAGACTTTAATATATAATATAGTGTTATTGTCAACACTGTAAGGCACTCAAATGTTAGAATACTTCATTACTACCAAACCTGTATCAGTGGTGAATTTGCCAGATATTTCTCATGAGCATGAGTGCTACTCGCCCCAATTTGAAAAGTACCTACTTCCGTACAATTTGCGTAAAGATAGTATTTTTATAAAGCCCGAAAGTTGTTATTTTTGATCTACGCAGACAATACGCGCCACGGTTTCAGCTTCCAGCCCACCCGTCAACTTTTACAGGCCACATGACTCCCTTACTATGCTTGAAAGTTTATTCTTAAAAGGTATTAAACTAAACTACTTATAACACTGAGTTCTAGGTACCTCTTTGGTAAGGAAAACAGACATTACAATCACGTGGAATGTTTTAGCTGCATCCATAACAAAGAATTTCATTAACCACATGTCCACATAATAACTCATTCATAGCAACTTAATAAAATAACTAATTGTTCCCATACCTACCTAGTATTTAGTCATTCATCAGTTGACGTTAGTGATGTTATTAGTGGAGATGTTTGTGTGTAGAAGCCATAACTTACGGAAAATGTTATGTAGTTACAAAGATGATAGAAGAACAACCTACCTATATAAACGTTATTTATTTTCCTTCATTAATCGATTGATCAAATGATCACACCGTTTATGCGTGTCATTCACTTACATCTATATCTGCATAAGTCAATGTTTAACAAGCTAGATTTTTGACCGCGGCTCCGTCCGCTTGGAGTTTGGAAATTATCCTACGGGAATTTACTACCTGGGTGAGAAGTATCCTATTTCCAAATCCAAGTTTTGGTCTATTTCTATGTCAAATACATGTAAATCCGTGCAGCCGTAGATGCATGAAAAAGTATCGGACCGATAGAGTTACTTTTGCATTTATAATATTAGTATGGTTTCGTAATGCGTAGGACGGAAGTGTCACGTTGCTTGTTTCATAAACTGTGTAGTGCTTATTTACAACGCATCAACATCATTGTCTTGATTGTGTTGTCTCTAACGCACAAATTAATTATCTGTATTTCTGTCTATTCTGCGCCTAATTATAATCAGAATAGATAAAAGTACAGATAGCTAGATATTACGGTAATTACCAGTGATCGGAATAGGTAGAGCTAATGTACCTAAAGTCCAAGGAACAGAAAAGAAATGTGGGGACTTCCTTACGACATTTTTTTTTTCTGAAACTCGGAAATTTCCCGGAATCAGTTAAGTACATTTAATAATAATGTTATTTATTAATCAAAGAGTAAAGGTACTCTTATTTTTTTTTGCCATTCAACTATGTTGATACAATAATAAGGTACTACATGAACCCTCTTGGGGTGCCGTATACATACAGAAGTATGGTGTAACTTCAATAATGAGCAAGTAGCATCTTATCAGCGTTGTAAACTGTACCTACTCCAATCAGCAACCCTTTGCTCAGCACTTTGTTATGGTCGTTTACCCTAGTCAGATATAGCATAAGTATAGTAGAGTATTTGCTCGTACTTACACCCTTACCTACAAAAAACCCCAGCTTTTTCCATGTGTGACCCATACTAGTAAAAAACAATCAAGTTAGCATGCTTACCATGTCATAGTAAACACAATAAGTCTTATTCACTTGTTTTACATTATGTAGTAGAATACATAATTTATTATGCACTACATAAATCAGGGCCGGTTGCAACTGTGCATATTTTTTAAAGAAACTATAATAATGTTCAATTGTAATGCCATAAAATTAGTTTTAGCTAGCATTCCAACAAGTGCATAAATGCAAATATTGGACTAGCTTTTGCCTCCATGTTTGCACGAAGGTCGAAAATTACCTCCTGGGTGGTAACGTAGGTACTACTCGGATTAAAATGTGTATCTTCTAACCCAGATCATGGTTATCCATGTGCCTTCCATTCAAATCCGTTCAGGTGTAAGAAAGTAACAGATAGGCAGAGTTTCTGTCGCATCTATAATATTAGTTTGGAAGGAAGTCAGATTGTTGTTTGTTTTCTGCCTATTCCAGTTTCCCATCCTCATATAATAAAATAATGATTTTATTTGCACAACCCTTATCTTCAAACTATTGCCATCAAGTTTGAGTCAAGAACAACAGATGTTTACAAAACACACATAGTGAATTATGCCAAATAGAGCGGAAAGTATACAACCAATTTCGAAACGCAAATCTGTTCTGTGTAAATGAAGGCTACGCTAATATCTTCACATAGCGTTTGGGCCATTGATATTCATAATAAGTATGTGTAATTAACCAATAGCCGTGACCGATGGGATTTCCCTGACTTTGTGTTGTCTGTAAGGAAATTTTAAGATTTTTATTAAGTAGATGAAGCAAAGGAATATTTAAATTATTAATTTTGTTGTAGACGCTAAATCCCTGTGGCGTCCCGAGTATGGATCATACATGGTGGAGGGCACCCCCGGCCGACCATACGGCGGGCTTCTAGCACATTTCAATATCGTTGAGGCGAACATGCAATACCGAAGAGCCGAAGTCACACATTTATTACATCCGGGAGAAGTCATCATGAGCATAACGAATTTTCCAAGGTAAAGTAGTTTTTTTTTACCAACTGCTGGGCAAAGGCCTCTGTTTAAACAATGTTACTTTATTAAAATGGGTTGTGCGGCACAGGTGGGCGGCAAAATCGAATATAATATGTTCGGTAAAAATCCGCTCGGCGTAGCTCGTATATATTCTTCAGACCCGACAGAATATGATTAAGCTAGGCAATTGCCGAATGAAGTTTGCCGATCGACATGCGCCGTATTAAATCTGATTAGTGAATTGTGTAGCAATTGCAGCAGGTCGGCTTTCTTGTTGTACAAATACTGCCGAATCCAATGTGCCGACCCGGACATGTGTGTCCTATCATAATCATGTTAAAGGTCTCAAGTCTGTGCTATGTAAATATCGTCTACCTTCTCTTTCTGTTACCATTCTAAACGTTTCCACATTCTTGCCCATTGTATTAGTAAATTGTCATAAAAGCCGAGTGTTCTATTTAAAAAAATATTTTATCAATAACTGTGTATAATCTTGAACAATTTCAATTCAGTCGCTTGATCATCTAAATTAACTATTAAGGCTCCAATTAGCTAGAGGCTAGACTGTTCTCTTTTGCTAAGTCAAGGCGCAAAACCAATCAAACAGGTGGTTTTTATGTCAAATTCCACGAAGATGTGATACTTGGTTACGATCCCATAACAACTATTGTTATAGCTTAAAACTGTAGATAAACCACTTACTCAGATGATCAGATGAGGAATTTGGGCACAGGTTTATAACAAATTGTGATCTCGACCGATTACGAGCTCTGTAACAGTGATTATAAAATCGTTTTCCGTATGGATTCCCTACTCAGCATCGTTTATTTACAGGCTGATTACCTATGCTAATATCTGACATGTGCTTACAGATTAGGTTGTCCAAATTTCACAAGTCCACCTTTCCCCCCGAAGCCAAAAGATGGCGTCTCGAAATCATTATTCTTTCCCGATGAAGGCATCTTCCCTGGACATCCTCGCTTCAAAACTCTGACCTCAAACATCCGACAAAGGCGTGGAGAAAAAGTGGCCATTAACTTGCCAGGTGAGTTGCATAAAATGTTACTACTAAAATCATCGTGTCATTATACGTAATATTATTACTTACTTCCTTGTACATGATTACACATACTACATGATTCTTAGGTGAATATAACAGTCATGCATTAATATATTACATTGCAGTTAATACTAACATATACCCAATGACTACATCATTATTGAATGAACCGTTATAAAAAGTATTCATAATAAAATGCGCTTATATTACACACCTTTCCTTATACAAAGTTTACCTGCCTAACGTTTTTACCCACATGCGAATTTATTTTTCCTAGTGTTCAAAGATGTGAACACGAAGATACCGGTGGATAATTCCCATTTAATGGAGCCGGGTGTGGCGAAGCCTGATTGCGTGTATATGGATGCCATGGGTTTCGGTATGGGCTGCTGTTGTCTTCAGCTTACCTTTCAAGCTTGCTGCATTACGGAAGCGCGCACACTCTACGACCAGCTCGCACCACTATGCCCCATAATGGTATGTTATCCGTTTTTAGTTTCGTGGTATAAGAATTGCGATATCTACATGTTTATTATGTATGTACATACATAAAACACATCAAGACATTTAATTAATAACATTTTAACATAAGTATATTTGATCTAAAACCTTTGGATTGAAAGGTGTAGGGAAAATATAGCTTGAATATTATGTTTCGTCTGATTTATGTGATTAAGTATCTATTGACTTACTCGTGTGTGCAGTGGTCGTAAGCGCGACTGCTGAGCACGAGAACCTGCCTGAGTTTGATTTGCAAGTCAGTAAAAGTGTTTTAGAGTTTTTTTTTTCTCTGGAATTTCTCAGTAGCAGCCCATAGTCATGATTTTTGCCGGTTCGCTGGCAATAGGCGCGTCTCCTTTTTACGTGGGACTTTTATAAACATAACAGGATAAAATGTGGGTGTACCAACTCTGCAAAATCCTTCGGGGTATACAGGCTTGACATTATTTGTTTAAAATTGATTTCCAATGGGGATATACACACATCAAAAGTATCTAGGGATCAACATATATTTTTGCAATAACTTTTCTCCTGATTGATATTAATTAAAATTTTCTTTAAGGATTCATCAAATAAAGTGTTTTCGTTTGTCACAGTAACGATAAACCAAGTCACCTTTGCATTAAATAAAGAAATTTGCCATTTTCCTAATAAAGGGATTTTTGACATTTGAACCACTAACATTAAAGTTCGAAAAAAAGACTGAAATAACAGTTTTCTTTAAAATTTTATTGGGTAACTTAAACAATTAATAATCCGTGTTTCTACCGCGAACACTAACAACACAAGAACATCGGTTTGGCATACTCAAAATGAGTTCATTCAAATCACGCTGTGGAATGGCCGCCCATGTTCGTTGCAACAACAAAAAAAGGTCTTCTTGCGACTGGATACCCTCCATATTCGGCAGAGCTCTTCTCTGTAGCATATCCCATGCATGCTCAATCGGGTTCAAGTCTGGCGACTGAGCAGGCCAGGGCAGGACATTGATGTTAGCTGCGGCGAGAGTCTGTCTTACAACTCTTGCGGTGTGCGGTCGTGCATTATCATGCATTAACTGAAATAAGGGACCGATTTGCACTTGTAGAGGAACGATGACGTCTGATACAATCGTCTCAGCATAAATTTGAGCGTTGAGGTTGCCTCTGATCCAAATCAACTCAGTTCTTCCGCCGATCCAAATACCCGCCCATACCATGATGGTTCCACCACTATAAGGATGGACTTCCTGGCAGGATTTTAATCGCTGTTGGCGTCCAGGGGTTCTCCAGTGTCGTATACGTCTTGTATCCGGTCTCATACCAAAACGAGACTCATCAGAAAAGCACACGAAACGCCATTGTTCTTCTGCCCAATTTCTGTGTTCAAGAGCCCATTGATATCGAATCCTACGATTGTGCATTGCTATAGGTGGTACCCGTAGCGGTCTTCGGGAATGAAGGTTCACTTCATGCAAGCGGTTTCTGACTGTTTGGTCGCTAATTAAGTTCCCTGAAGAGTGATGAAGCCTCACGGCTAACATCATGGCGGTTATTGTTGGAGCTCTTCGAGTTAAGATTTGAATGTATCGGTCTTGTCTCCGTGTGGTGCAGCGATACCGTCCTCCATGGCGCTCAGCCACGGTACCAGTGCTTCGGTAACGTGTCCAAAGTCGACTGATAACACTCTGACTTGTATTCAGAGCTAAAGCCACAGTACGTTCCCGGGAACCAGCTTCTATCATTCCCACGGCTCTGAGCATTTCTTCCCTGCTTAAATGACGTCGCCGCTCCATAATAACGTTGGTTTTAATCAGTAGTAGGGAAACAGTAGCACTAATAATGTCTTCAATGCGTTGTATGTTTTTATAGGGAAAATATTGACAGCTTATTTTCATCTTTTACTCGAATTTGATTGAGAGTTCCTGATTCAAATTATGAAATGCACCAAAAAGGATCCATATAAATTTATAAAATTATAAATTTATTACAAAGCCACATCTCAATCTCAAGAAATCCGCATAAAAATGCTTGATCCCTAGACACTTTTGATGTGTGTAATATTGGAAATAAATTTTTATATGTTTCACAATTTATGATCGAAAATCAGTTACCTACACGAAAATTATACTAATATCTATCTATAGCAGACGACCTTGCGTTATCTGTGCAAGTCATGGAGTATCAATATGATTTTATAAAAATAATAACTTTCACGGGTATGACGTACGATCTGGACCCCGCAATAAAGAGGTCACTATTGAGATCGATTACATCCGTCATGCTTTAATTACACTAGAAACTAATTATTGTATTAAGTAATACTTAACAAATAACAAGCAAATATTTAACTATCATTAGAATATCTATTCATTCTAAAAAAAAAATGTTATGCCTAATACGAAAAACTTACAATGGTTACAAATAAAAATTTAGTTTGAAACATTGCAATCACTAATTAGGTATTGTGACAAAGTTTGTAGTTGACGTTTTACTATTTAGAGAAACTGCTAATCTTAATATTACAATGTCGTTTTACTGTTATTTTATTTAGCTAAAACTTTTAATTATTGTTTTTACTTGGACCCGCAAAACGGTACAATGCTCATGCACTGCATAACTCAAGAAACCTATTCCTACAGACCTTAATGCACTATTCAAAATATTTTGGTTTGGGAAAACAGCAGTAAAGAATAATCAATTATGTTTTTTTTTCCCCTGTAGCTGGCTCTATCAGCAGCCTCTCCAATCTTCCGCGGCTTCCTGACCGACGTAGACTGTCGCTGGAACGTGATCGCCGGCTCCGTGGACTGCCGGACGCGCGAAGAGCGCGGCCTCGAGCCACTCAAGAACAACAAGTTCCGTATCAACAAGTCGCGCTACGATTCCATCTCCTCGTATCTGTCGCCGGAAAATGAAAAGTAAGTTATAATTTTACATAAACTTACGCCTTTTTCCCATGGAGGTAGGCAGAAACTACGTAACACCACCTGCTACGACACTTATTTACATCTTTGTTTCGTCCACGTTCATATAATTATATTATCTGGTCAAGTACGCGCAGGTTGCGAGTTCTACGCGCCTGTCCTTTCTAAAGAACATTCTTCTGTCTTTCATCCTCTCACCATATAGTCACCATCTAAGCATACTCTTTTAAAGTTTTGTAACTACATCTTGAAAATTTTGTTGTGTTTAGATCACGGAGTAAATATAAAGAGGAGATGGTCTATTTAGATTTCCTTAGGAAACAACGCGTGACACTTTGCGGGGTGAGGGGGAAAGAAGTGGGCGGGATCTAGCAAGATCCCGCCCACTTCTCTATTTTCCATCTACCGGTCAATAGCAAAACTATTCGCTCGTTCTGTGGATTTTGTTTTGTAGTTACGTAACTATCTCACACTAGATGTCACTAAGTGCAGGATGCAACAGGGTCGTACTCAGAATTTTCGTACCGGGGAGTACTGTTTTATTTTAAATTGATTTTGCGAACCATCTTGATGCGTATTTTTTTAATTTAAATTGTGATTTTATTGTGAAAAAAAAAGGTTTCTGATGAATGACGAATGAAGATTATTAGATTTTCTATTATACAACATGATTTTTTGTTTACACTAAACCCGAAAAGGGGTCATTGTGGTCATCATTTTGAACAACTTTTTCTATGGGACCAACCTGGACATCGCGAAAAAAAAATCAGCTGTTCCCTACATTTTGACGAGTTATGCGAACATAAATGTAGGGAACAGCTGATTTTTTTTTTTCGAGAAAAAGATGAGTACAATGACCCCTTTTCAGGTTTAGTGTAAATCAAGAATAATGTGGTATATTTAAATGACTTATTTTGTTAAAAAGACTTATCAAGATGGTTTACAAAACCAGTACGTTTGTAATCCATTGCTGTCTTAGATTATCTTCGGATGGAAATCTAAAACCTATATCATTTAAAATTTAAACTAACTTGAATTAAATTAATTTAAATTAACTTAAATTTAACTTAATTTTAATTTCAGTAAAATAATTGATTTCTAATTACGGCCCTGTCTTTTTGTTGTTTATGTTTGTTGTTCATAGTTGACGATAGATGGCGGCCTGTTTACAAAATGATATGAAAACTACAAAAATAACATTTTGGCCATTAAAGGGTCTTTAGGAATGAATGTTGAACAAATTTCAGCATTAATGTTATTAAAATATGTTAGTTCTGAGGTCTACATACCTAAATATTTTTTAGTTTCCATGACACCAAGTGTCGCCATCTAGTGTCGGGTAGAATTATGTTTGTAAACGCGGACGCTAGGAGATTTTTCTAGAACTATTTTAATAAATTTCGCATAATTACTTACAAATGAAATGTGATGCCATGCATAGCATCAGAACGTCTATCCGAGTAATTTTTACAAGACAAAACACAACACTTTATTCTTTTTTTCGTCTAGCGCGAACAATGCTGTAAAATGGGAACGTTCACAAAGTTGTGCACAGGACGAACGCCAACAATACACTGACTAAGGCCACGCCCACATGATAACGTCAGGACCTAGTTGAGAATCACAGTGCACAGTTGCTTAGGCCATCTCCTCTTTGTATTTACTCCGTGGTTTAGATATAATGTTATATTATACCTACCTACTAGTTGTAGCGGCGCTTTGTTAACACACATCAAGTGTGTGACGACCTTAGAGATAGGATTCTGATTTTAATCGGACGAGATAATAAAAAATACGCTCAAGTACTTGTAATATCGAGCGCAGTAGAGGAACTTAACAGTGTCATATGTTTCGGTACAAATTTAAGGGTTCAGTACACATTACACAGCTAGGCTACGTTGTCAATAAATGCACTTTGCATGCTGGTACAGGTCTCTACGTCTTTAGTTCTAGAGTAAAAAAATATATATCCAGTCAAGGCACTTACTTAATCCTACAAAAAATAATTTTTATAATTAACTCAAAGTTGTGTTATCTCCACACCGTTGTAGGTAATGGGTAGGCAAGCACGCCGGATGTAATCCGTTGCTTTCAATTAACTCCGCTGAGAGCATTCATTAATTCTCTGTGTTAAGACAGATAAAAAGTGAAATGTAATCTTTGTATTGCCAATATCTTAAGAAAAGATGATTAAACGAGTAATTAGTAAGTATTACGAAGCTATACTTAGGTCAATTAGCCACAAATGTTATCACTTATCAGTATTGTTTCTCTAAATATACAATAATTATGTAAAGTAAAACATAATTTACGCCGCACCCCGCGATGAAAAAACCGATTAAGCGTATCTTTAAATTCTTAAATTACCTATCTGCTTTGGTGATTTGAGGGGTATGATAAGATACGGTGGCGTCATAGGAAACATTTTTCGGTAATTCAGAACAGAAATGTATCTATACACGAAACTATTTGCAAAGGTTACGTTGAAGTAAGCAACAACTAACTCAAAAAAATGATAGGCAGCCGTAGATAAGATATGGTATTGAACACTGGACGTAAAACAACGGAGGTTAAGTTAAGCGCACAATACAATATACAGCCGCAACGAGCCGCATTTGCATTGTGCCACGGTTTATACAAAATATGTATGTCTACGTGAACTAAAAAGAACCAAATTGATGTAGTATTGTAGACGGATTTTTGCAATGCGATGCTGCGCGCCTAAATCTGTATTCGTTCATAAGGTGTTACAAAAGGCTGTATCTTCGAAACAATAGTATAGGTACTGTTAGTAACATAGAGTCGTGTGTCAGGTACAACGACATCAACATAGTGCACGACAAGGCGCTGTACCGGCGCCTGCGCGAGGGCGGCATCGACCACCCGCTCGCGCTGCACGTCGCGCACCTGTTCATCAGGGACACCGTGTCGCTGTTCTCCGAGAAGGTGCATCAGGATGACAGCAATGATACTGATCACTTTGAAGTAAGTCGACTTTCGTTCGTAGATTTCAATGTAAAAATCCAGACCTTATGAATCAAATGACAGGATAAAATAACAAGTAACGATGGCCTAGCAGTCCAATATTGCCGAACTGCTGGGCGAAGACCTCCTTTTACCTTTATTTATTTATTTGCAAACATGCAAAACACTGGTCAGTAGGCATGCATTGAAATTTCATGACTCAGTATTAAGACATGCACCCTGTAAGGGCACTGCAAATTATAATTTTTTGCTTTTCCACACCTGTCTTCTGCTATTGTGGGCTATTTTTTTCGGTCTTAATTTACATTCCGAAAAACCGCAATGCTCTTTATCAACATTACTTGACTGGTATCAGAAGAGAAAAAGTTAAAAAAGCTACCATCTTTTTGGGCTTCGCCACAGAGTAAAAGGATTTCAGCCCTTTTTAGTTTTTTTTTTTTTTTATAAACTAAGCCCGTTTTAAATGATTCAAAGTCTGAATATATCTCCATATTTCTTATATAGAACATCCAGTCGACAAACTGGCAGACGATGCGCTTCAAGCCGCCGCCGCCCAACTCCCCAATCGGCTGGCGCGTGGAGTTCCGTCCGTGCGAGGCACAACTCACCGACTTCGAGAACGCCGCCTACGTCTGCTTCGTCGTGTTGCTCACCAGGGTCATACTGTCCTACCGACTTAACTTCGTCATGCCTATCAGCAAGGTGAGGATTCTTTTACTTTTATGCACTATGCAAATATGTAGTGTCAAGCAAAAATATGTAAACAGTTTCACTTTTTGCTACGTGTACACAACACGTAAAAAGCCCTCTAATTGCATGCAAATAGAGGGCTTTTTTACGATAATTTCCGTGACGTGAAGATAATCTTCACAAAAAACTTTAACTAAAATTAACATTTTCGACGAGGTAGTAATCATTCCTTATCCTGTATGCTTTATACTGTTAATTGCTAGGTGGACGAAAACATGCAGCGTGCACAAAGACGGAACGCGTGCCTCAGCGAGAAGTTCTGGTGGCGCCGCGACGTGGGCGCTCCTACCGACCTCGCCAAGCAGACGTGCGACCCCGCCGAGCTCTACACCGAGATGACCATCGACGAAATTGTCAATGGAAAGGTAAGAGACTAAATATAGTGCGCAGACGAAATGGGTATCAATTTCTAATTACAATAAAGCAAAAAAAAAGGATGACGTCCGCATGACGACGTCGCAAGTACTATATTGAAAAGTATTTGTTCATTTCTCGAGTCAAGTTAAATAAGAAAAAAAATAGCGCATACCGTGATAAAAAGTAGCCTTGACTTACGGTGCGTCAGACGTTAGTTAAGTATCGCCATTCAAAGAGTCTTAAATATCAAGTATCCTCCTTTTGGGGTTCGGTACGTCCGAATGAAAAAGTGGAACCCATAGCATAAAGGATCACTCGTGTGTCTGTTCGTCCGTCTGTCATGGTCAATTTGCTCCGAATCTACTGGACCGATTCAGTTTAAATTTGGTACACATGTGAATACTTTGTTGTACTTGTCCCAAACACAGACGTGTATCGAAAATAAATGAATTTAGAATATGAAGATGAAAATTCCATTTTCGGAGATAAAGGGAGGGGGCAGGAGACTTACACATACAATGCCACGGGTTTTTTTAGGGATAATTTTGATGTTTCATTTAGGAAGGAAACTGGTAGAAAGTGCCTGATGAATGGATGTGATTTACATTTGAGGAAGAAAATAAAAAGATTTCCTGTCTTTATGTGTAGCAAAGCGGGTTTTTTAACATTTCACGCGCAAATTGATATCCTTTGAGAGAGAACAGTGAAGCGAATGTCCAAATAACTAAATATCTGTCCATAATACTAAGTTCAAGTAACACTCAACAGGATGTTTGCATAATCGACAAAAATTATATTCATGCTTTTATTCGTTTACAATCAACATGAAGATAACGTGTTCAATGACGGCGATAAAACATACTTGTTCTATAATTAAAAGGCCCTTTACAAACTTCATATAAAGGTGCTTCATCGTCCAAGTACAATACCATACAACAGGACGTACCTAAGAGTAAATGGATGATCGAATTCAACCTATTTTACATACATTGTAGTAAAACAATCGATCCGGATTGTTATACTTATCCTTATTGGAAAACCCTACCATTATGTTCCGTGATGAGTTGTGATGAATCACGGCCATGATACCTATCCATGTATGCAACTCCGAAATTTTTGCTATGTCCTTGTATGTTTCTTGGCATTGGACGGAACTCAGCCAAAGGTAAACTTAGAAGATGCTATATTACTGGCAATACCTGGGTCCTGAATGATAGGTACACGCCGCAGTTCAAATTAAGAAGCTTAGCTTTTGTCGGGGGTTGCTCTGAGGCGACGTTCGTTCTAATTGGGTAACACGAAGATTATTGAAGCGCATACATTGTCTGATGTTTGTGTAATAATGCACTAATAATTCTGTACGAATGTTTCTTTTACCATCAGGACGGCGTTTTCCCCGGCCTGATCCCTCTGATCGAGTCGTACCTGTCCGGCATGGACGTGGACGCGGACACGCACTGCTCCGTGCAGCAGTACCTCAAGCTCATCGCGCGGCGCTCCTCCGGCGAGATCTCTACCATGGCCTCGTGGATGAGGAACTTCGTTACCTCGCACCCGCAGTACCAGTAAGTGCTCAATACTCTTTACATTGGTTGGTTAGGCTTAAGGTGCTCTTTACTGTTTTATGCACCTCTTTCTTTATTTACGAGTGCACATAGAAAGTACGGGATTATTTTACCTGAACCCCGATCCATTCCGACACAGAACATACTCAGTATGGCGTACTTGGAACCTGTATCTTTATGCAAGCACCCTTAGAACAAAGAAACCCTTGAATCTGTTGGTGCGATTATCGCCAACTAACATCAATATTGCGTTCGTTCAAATAAAATTTATATGATGAGCTTATTCAGGAGTCCCGCTAGCATATGTGCAATACTTTTTCATATAAAACTTTTGAGAAGTTGCGTACATCACGAGATTAAGATTACGTACAAGAAGACGTTACATACAAGAGCGCCAGGCATTATTCAAGTCCTTTTTTAAAAAACTATAGTTCTCATGACGCTTTTCTATCTACCAGGAAAGATTCAGTGGTCTCCGAAAGCATAAACTACGACCTCTTGAAGACTGCTCACGGCATACAACTGGGCACCTTCCCTGCGCCCACGCTCTTGGGCAGCAGCACCGTGTCCAAGACCAACGAAGACATTCCGAAGGCGTTCAGCAAGATGATGAGCAAGGACTGTCCCTAACCGCGGCCCAGCCAACACCGTGCCTTCTGTTCAAAGCACTCCTATACTAATTTTTATACAACAACAACATCTGTGTATCGATAGGCCCGATCTTTATAACGAACGCTATGCCCCATTCAACTTATAACCGACAAGTTTTTTTCTATGTCGCGAAACTCGCTTTTTTTAGAAACGTAATTAAATCTGCTGTTCGGAATACAAAATGGAAAAAATAAATACAAACAAGGAGGAAACAAGTTTAATAGACACAGACACCAGAAACAGGAAGAAGTCAAACTTCTAATAGAAAATGTAAACGTCAAAAACAATACAACGTACAACGTCTATCGGAATCAATTAACATGTCTGTGATAGATTTTTTGTATTTTTCTGTTCCGTAATTCGATTTTACGCGTCTAGGTCAGGACATAGATGTCGTTGTTGTTATTTGTAATTAGAGTTGCCTTACTTTGTTTACTCTATCGAGATCGATACAGGACGGCAAATTTAACTTAGTATGTTACTATATTAACCTAATGTTCGGCACAGGATACAAGTGAAATCGAAAATGTATTTATTTCAACATTCCCCATTGTTTTGTGACGTCGCAGCTTCCCATGATTGCAACTTTTATCTTGTGACGAGATTTATTCGAATTAGTAGTGATAATTAACTTAAATACATTTAATATTACACACGAGTTATTTAGAATAGAGACCCCAATGTGACCTTACCTTAGATTTAACAAAAAATCTCGCATTTTATAACATTTATGGCTCTAGAATACTGCAAAGTGCAATCTTATTGTAATGAGACAGAGCAAATTTCCTATAGATAAAAATTGTGAGTCAGTGTCACGGGTCAGTGTGATATAAAGAAGAAAAACCCACAGTTTTTGTTTAATGTGCTTATAATAATTTCAATATTCCGCTAAATGAATTCAGCTTACATATGGGTTGTATGTAGTTTAATGTAAATTTTATTATGTAACTACTATATCAGTTTCACTTAGAGCAACTACTGTACTTAGCTATGTTATAGTTTAGGTCAAGGTTGATTAATTTACAGGAAACTAGGAATTTGTTATTTTGAATATTTAATTTATAAAAATTATGCAAGTTTTATTATAGTATATTTCTTAAAAGGTTTCTTATTCTTCATGGTTTAATTAATTAGTTTAAATACTTAATGTTTTTAGACATAAACTATGTGTACTTGTTTTGTTCGCGCCAGCTGGCATTTAAAGCAGTATTAGCTAAAACATTTCCAGGGCAGTGCATAACAAATTGTCATGTATGTAATAGACGATGAACTCACGCAAATGTAAATATGTACAATGAAAGTAATAAAGAATGGTTGTGAATGGTGAAGTGAAGAGTAGGACGTTTTGGAGAGGGTGATAAAGGTTGTCACAATTTTATATACCGACAACATAACTTACAAAGTGAAGTTTTCGAAAAAGTAAAATTATATGATAGGTACAAATTCTAGACATCTTAAAAATTCTTTCTACTTAAAATCTGACCTGGTGAAATTCAAGTCTCGATCAAAACTGACACATTACTTTGTATGTCGACAAAGGACGGTGCTGTTTATGAACATGTGATAAAAGCACTTATCAGCACACCACCGCATGAAAATTCGATTGCTTTGTATTAAGTGTCATAAAGGTTCGCAATCGCACTACTCTGACCAACTTGTGGTTAACCTCGCATCCTATCTAAAGCAACCGGTCGGACGAATACACGATTCGAAAACACATATTAATATGTTCGGACAACTGGAAGGCGCTTGTCAGCACGACCATGCCTTCGCCGAACAAAAGAATGAGACTGTCGCATGTTCGTGCGACGATCGTTTTCGTTAGGATGCGTCCCGAGACAGAGGTCAACGCTAATATGGTATCGTACGTTTTTGTGAGACGCAAGTTTCGAGCGGACCTTGAAGCGCTCGTGTGTAGCGATATCCAATGCTCCTAAAGGCAAAAGCGAAGGAAATGCGTTGGAACTGACGCCCAAGTGATATCAAAATCCAACCCCAAAAGTTTCAGTTTTGGAAACTAAGTAATAGATTCATATTATGACTAGTAATTTTAGATAGTTGTTTTCATGAAATGAAAAGCTAGTAAAATAGTGGGATATAAAATGTAAAGTTTAATAGGTATTATTACTATGAAATATCACATTGTAACAGAATGCGTTTTTGTGGACCAGTGTAGCATTTGAAGGCCCAATCCATGTGCATACTTTCGAGCAAATGTGGGATTTTTCGACATACACTGACACCCGTATCTATAGTCAAGTTAAAGTAATTACTTGGGATTAAGTAATAACCTGCAAATTTTGTATGCAATAGACATGAATTTAACAAAGTAAGAAAGCAAAGGTAAGAATTCTATCTTCTTAAGTCAAAGTCAAAATTATTTATTTGCGTTAAATAAATAAGTAACAGTTACAGTTGTAACTTCAAGCAATTATTAAACTACATAATAAAAATAGTATCTTAAATACGGACATTTACTCAAGTAAAAACTTTGACTTGTTTATAGATACGGGGGTTAGTTTTACCAATAGAGACGAGAATTGTTTAAGCGTTGTAGACAACTGCTTCCACCACTAATGTTTAATCATTTTATTTGTGTTACGGTCACTTAGATTTAAATTAAATAGTTCCTTACAGAACCGGGGCTTCAGCGAATTACAAATTTATGAAAGCAAGTATTCTTATGTTAGCACAAAACGTAGTTTTTGTTAAAAGTTTATTTTTCTAAATTACGAATACCTTTATTGAAAAAGAAAAGTTGTGCATTATTTTAGTTAGATGCAGAATAATTTTTATGTAGTCTGTAATTTTATATTGTTTACTGTTAGCGAGTTTTTTAATTATTATAATTTTAAATTAAATATGCATTCAATAAAATTATTCGATTGTTACATGTATTTTGTCTTTGGTATCTCCCAATCCAAACTACAACGGAACCGATTCTCCATTAGTTCATATAAAGTATAGACAACAGGGCACGATATAAGTATTCTATCGTTACTGGAATATCACCACATTTATTAGCACTCAAACTGTCGGATATTGGAACAATAAAACAACAAAATACTGTAGTAGAACACGGTATATTTAGAATTTATCTACAAGTTGCAATATATGTTGTTGTTCCTGTTGACGCCACTCCTCGCTGCCGGCGTCGCCGAGGTTACCCGCGTATTCTATAAACAAGATAGCCATTAGTAGCAGTAATCAACAATTTTGGCAAAACTACTTGCCTACTTTCAATCGGGGCCCTGTTTCCACTAAACTGTTTCACTAGAGACGAGCGGGAATCAACCAATCATATTTGTTGAAATTCACATCCCGTCTCTCCTGTGATTGCATGTCTTCTCAACACTCCGCTCGCCTCCGTTTCGGTGGAGACCGGGCCTGTAGCTGGGAGTGACTTGCAATGCCTATGTCCAGCAATGAAGTGCTTTTTTGCCCTATGAAACATAATATTCTATTCAAGTATTTCCAAACGAGAGTTCACTCACCTCTCATTACGTGTCGAATAATCTTCAGTGATCCTCCGCGTAGAGACAGCACACGTTGTACACGCTGCTTTACCGACGACGAGCCCGCAGTACAAACCTAGGTAATAACAAAAAGATATATATAGTCAGGCCAACATAGATCTTATCCATAGAAAAAGCATGAGGAAATAAACATAAACAAAGTTCACCTCCAATATAATCCTGTCAATGAGTTGTAATGTGAAGAGTCCACCAGACAACCTTCTTAGATATTGGGCATCATCATCTAACTCATCTCCTTCTTGCTGCAAATAAATAAGATAAAAAAGTAAGTACACAAACAAACTTTAAGGGGTATAACTTCTCGATAACATACAATAAAATCGTATTTGGTTGTTAAGATTTAGAAATACGTTTCATAGTAAATTACCTCCATTTCTTTTTCGGTGCGATCCACTTTGTCCATATATTTGAAGTGCAATTCTAGTAGCCTGTCCACCTTTTCAAGGTCGTTTTCAGTGAACTTCGCCAATAGCCGCTGTCTTTGACTACCTTGACAATTGCGTAACATTGATGCAATTATAGAAACAACATGTTCTGAAAAAAAGATGAACCTATTAATATTGTGCTATAAGCCATACACGCAATGCATTTTGACATAGCTTATGATCGTACGAAATAACCGTAACAGATATTGGTGATACTGATAATGATACGAACCTTCATGTTGATCAACTGTTAATATTCTTTTCCGTTTGGGCGTTTTCATGAACAGCGGGAAGACAGTGCGTAGTCCTAAAATATCTACGAACTTATTGCAGTTGTCGCGACCTTCAGGGCCCGCGAGTGCATGGTCTAGCACTTTCAGGGATCCATTTCGAGACATCTTCTTTTCCCTATAAAACAGTTTTTTATTCAATCATTCATTCTGGGTATACGTAAAAGTTCATTAGTAGTAAAGATTCATTTTTCAAATGCGAGATCTTAAAAGTACATCGCACCATAATGAGGAAAGCGGCATTCGCAAATACTATTGACGGCCAGTATTCATGTCTTTTTTGTAGGATCGGTTTAGATTTACAAATTTAACCTTTTGAACGCCATTGTCTCCCATACGTGACAAGCAAGCGCGTGCCCGCGATGTTATTAAATATTGTAGTACTCTAATAAAAATCCTTAAAACCTTGGTTACATGGTCGGTCGAGAAATGATGTTTCAAGATAATGGGCCTTCGCGCTGCCGATGATTCGAGATTTTGATGCATCGAGGTAGTGAACTGTCGTGCTCATAATTTATCGATTTCAAGTACTATCGAGTTAACGTTTTCGAGCACGTGTTGTTCGATCTCACGTCATTCGATTTCAAGTAGGGAACCCAAATAAATGACTATACCTGAGCATAAGGTTCATGAGCTGTAGCCCCTCTCCGCGCAGGAAGCGGTCGCGGTTGGAAGGCTCCATGAGCGCGCAGCACAACGAGTCGAACATGTTCTCCATGGCCTCTTGTTCCTCAGCCCCGGCCGGATCGTTACGTTTGTAGAACTGTACAGAAATACGATGAACGATTACAATACAGTATTCCTGCAAGTGTATGAATGTGGACGAAGCAAAAGAGGTAAGACTGGTGAGGTTCTGTAGTTTATACAAGGTGATTGGTAATTGGATGCAGTCCTTGAAATGGGTGATACTAGAGCTAATTTCACGGAGTAAACAAAGAGGAGATGGCCTAAGCAACTGTGCACTGTGATTCTCAACTCGGTCCTGACGTTATCATGTGGGCGTGGCCTTAGTCAGTGTATTGCTGGCGTTCGTCCTGTGCACAACTTTGTGAACGTTCCTATTTTACAGCATTGTTCGCGCTAGACGAAAAAAAGAATGAAGTGTTGTGTTTTGTCTTGTAAAAATTACTCGGATAGACGTTCTGATGCTATGGATGGCATCCCATTTCATTTGTAAGTAATTTTATGCGTAATTTATTAAAATAGTTCTAGAAAAATCTCCTAGCGTCGGCGTTTACAAACATAATTCTACCCGACACTAGATGGCGACACTTGGTGTCATGGAAACTAAAAATATTTAGGTATGTAGACCTCAGAACTAACATATTTTAATAACATTAATGCTGAAATTTGTTCAACATTAATTCCTAAAGACCTTTTAATGGCCAAAATGTTATTTTTGTAGTTTTCATATCATTTTGTAAACAAGCCGCCATCTATCGTCAACTATGAACAATAAAAAGACAGGGCCGTAATTAGAAATCAAATTTTTACTGAAATTAAAATTAAGTTAGTTAAATTTTAAATGATATAGGTTTTAGATTTCCATCCGAAGATAATCTAAGACAGCAATGGATTACAAACATACTGGCTTTGTAAACCATCTTGATAAGTCTTTTTAACAAAATAAGTCATTTAAATATACAACATTATTCTTGATTTACACTAAACCTGAAAAGGGGTCATTGTACTCATCTTTTTCTCGAAAAAAAAAATCAGCTGTTCCCTACTTTTATGTTCGCATAACTCGTCAAAATGTAGGGAACAGCTGATTTTTTTTTCGCGATTTCAAGGTTGGTCCCATAGAAAAAGTTGTTCAAAATGATGACTACAATGACCCCTTTTCGGGTTTAGTGTAAACAAAAAATAATGTTGTATAAGAGAAAAATCTAATAATCTTCATTCGTCATTCATCAGAAACCTTTTTTTTCACAATAAAATCACAATTTAAATTAAAAAAATACGCATCAAGATGGTTCGCAAAATTAATTTAAAATAAAACAGTACTCCCCGGTACGAAAATTCTGAGTACAACCCTGTTGCATCCTGCACTTAGTGACATCTAGTGTGAGATAGTTACGTAACTACAAAACAAAATCGACAGAACGAGCGAATAGTTTTGCTATTGACCGGTAGATGGAAAATAGAGAAGTGGGCGGGATCTTGCTAGATCCCGCCCACTTCTTTCCCCCTCACCCCGCAAAGTGTCACGCGTTGTTTCCTAAGGAAATCTAAATAGACCATCTCCTCTTTGTATTTACTCCGTGGTTCTGAGGTCTACATACCTAAATATTTTTAGTTTCCATGACACCAAGTGTCGCCATCTAGTGTCGGGTAGAATTATGTTTGTAAACGCCGACGCTAGGAGATTTTTCTAGAACTATTTTAATAAATTACGCATAAAATTACTTACAAATGAAATGGGATGCCATCCATAGCATCAGAACGTCTATCCGAGTAATTTTTACAAGACAAAACACAACACTTCATTCTTTTTTTCGTCTAGCGCGAACAATGCTGTAAAATAGGAACGTTCACAAACTTACGCACAGGACGAACGCCAACAATACACTGACTAAGGTCACGCCCACATGATAACGTCAGGACCTAGTTGAGAATCACAGTGCACAGTTGCTTAGGCCATCTCCTCTTTGTATTTACTCCGTGCTCAGAACTAACATATTTTAATAACATTAATGCTGAAATTTGTTCAACATTCATTCCTAAAGACCCTTTAATGGCCAAAATGTTATTTTTGTAGTTTTCATATCATTTTGAAAACAGGCCGCCATCTATCGTCAACTATGAACAACAAAAAGACAGGGCCGTAATTAGAAATCAATTTTTTACTGAAATTAAATTTAAGAATGGCGCAGCGGTAGTGAGGCTGCCTTACGTTCATAGGGTTCCGGGTTTGAATCCCGGTAGGAGCAAGTGTGTGTGTGATAAGCATGGCCATTTGTTTCCGAGTCATGGATGTTTATATGTATAATAAGTATGTATTTACAAACAAAAAAGTATCTATGTAGTATATCAACTATCTGGTGTCCACGACACAAGCCTCGTTGCTTAGTGTGGCACTAGATGGCGCTGTGTGTAATGTCCAGCGTATTTATTTATTTATTTATTTTAAGTTAGTTAAATTTTAAATGATATAGGTTTTAGATTTCCATCCGAAGATAATCTAAGACAGCAATGGATTACAAACATACTGGCTTTGTAAACCATCTTGATAAGTCTTTTTAACAAAATAAGTCATTTATATATACAACATTATTCTTGATTTACACTAAACCTGAAAAGGGATCATTGTACTCATCTTTTTCTCGAAAAAAAAATCAGCTGTTCCCTACATTTATGTTCGCATAACTCGTCAAAATGTAGGGAACAGCTGATTTTTTTTTCGAGAAAAAGATGAGTACAATGATCCCTTTTCAGGTTTAGTGTAAATCAAGAATAATGTTGTATAAAAGAAAAATCTAATAATCTTCATTCGTCATTCATCAGAAACCTTTTTTTTTCACAATAAAATCACAATTTAAATTAAAAAAATACGCATCAAGATGGTTCGCAAAATTAATTTAAAATAAAACAGTACTCCCCGGTACGAAAATTCTGAGTACGACCCTGTTGCATCCTGCACTTAGTGACATCTAGTGTGAGATAGTTACGTAACTACAAAACAAAATCGACAGAACGAGCGAATAGTTTTGCTATTGACCGGTAGATGGAAAATAGAGAAGTGGGCGGGATCTTGCTAGATCCCGCCCACTTCTTTCCCCCTCACCCCGCAAAGTGTCACGCGTTGTTTCCTAAGGAAATCTAAATAGACCATCTCCTCTTTGTATTTACTCCGTGATTATCACCCATTTCAAGGACTGCACCCAATTACCAATCACCCTGTAGCTACCCGCAAGCAAATATTCGCCTTTTATTTTAGTGGCAAAATCTCACGATGATGTGCAATTTTAGTTTGTGTTAAACAGTACCAAATTACATATAATTGGTGAAGACTTACCGCCAATTGCTGCAATAGAACATCAATACCATCAAGTTCTCCCAGTAATTTTCTGTTCTCTGGAGTATTTTGCAATAAAATAGATAAAATTTCGGTGGCATATAATTTGTTGGCATCAAAAGGCACTTTCAACTGTAAACAGGTAGAGAAATATTGATGTAGAATTAATTAAAAGATGTATATTTGAAGTTAACTTGACCATATTGATAGCATACCTTCAGTCTTTTGAGTATCCATTGCATGAAGCCCTGTTTAGCAACTTCGGAACTCAACTCAATTCTAAATTCTGTTAAGTTTTCTATGATACCTGTAAAATGAAGTTATAAGAAGTACCTATATAATGACTTATATACAGCATAAAACATATGATATACAATAAAATGTAATTGTGCATTTTCACGAGAACCAAATGACGTGTGTGTGCCAAATTTCAGCCCGATAGCTTCAGTGGATGTGGGTGAAATATTGATTACAAAATTTCGGGACATACAAGTGAGGTTAAATAAAAGCTTTTAAAAAAATAGATGTTGTCATGGTTAGTTCTTCAATAAACCTTTGTATAAACCTACACTTTTTACTTTACAAAGAGTCACGTGAGTTGATCATTACATTAGACCCCAACGGGCGCTGTCAGTTGTGACTGGTCATCTCGCAGCTGCCATGGATTATTGTATTTTTGAATTGTTAATTTTATCTTTTTATTCTGGACGCTCTTACTCGCACGTCTTTCTACATCGTTCTCACATATATGTTTAATCTCGACATGAATGATGTAACCGAGACTTTGTAACAACATAATGATTTAAAAGAGTGTCCATGGAGTTTCTTGCCCATTCTTCTCCATAGAGATCTACGCTTTCGAATGGGCAACTACAGTACTTTCACAAGTTATTATGCCCTGTGACTGGGACTGTAGCTTAGTTTATTTTTTGTGTTTTGACATTCAAAAGTGCCTGTAATGGTTTAATTGAAATAAATGCTTTGAGTTTGAGTTTGATTACCTAGAGTGTCATGTACGGCATCTCTCTCATCAGGCACTGTTTCATCAAGGCGCGCAAGGTTGTGCAGTAGCAAGGCTGGGGCTTCCGCCTCTGCCAGAGCATTGATCAGCTCATCAGCACCCTCCTCACTCTCATGGAGAATATCTACATCTGTGAATTCCTACAAAAAAATAGGTATTATTTTTTAAAATTAACATAAAACTAGTTTAGATCTCAACAAATTAGTCTTTTGATGATGTCACCTTTAACTTACATAGTGGAAATTTGAATGTCTATAGGAAACATTCGAGTGCATCATTAGATTTGCAATGTTTGGCTCAGCACTGAAAGTACACAATCCAACGACATAGTAATTCTAATTTCCTCTATCAATCTGGTGAAGAAATTACCTGCAGCAGATGCACCACTTTAGTAGATATATCTGTATTATCATGCGACAACAACTCCAACAGTGAGTTGATGCACTTCAAGTCCACCAGCAATGGGTACTGGTCCGGCACTGTTGCTACTGCACTCAACTCCTAACGACAAAATAATGTTTAATAAATGATTACTGTTATTCAATCTCTTAGGTATAGTTCTTTCATTCATAATAAATAACCAATAAGCCCAGGGGTCTTTGATAGATGACTTATAACATTCATTAACTAATGGGTTTCATTTCCTCTAAGCTCTTCTGCTAAAGCACACTAAAACAATGTGTGCAAGTATGACCATCAAACAATGTGTGCAATGTTTGTTGATGGGATTACATGTTAAAAGTTTGGCAGTGATATAGGTAATATTACTGCAAGAACTTTCAATATAGAGTTATAGACAGTATCACCATACCTGTAGTGCTTCATGTAAATCAATTTCACTGTCCATAAACTTCTCTGGTTGATCTGGGAACTTAATTCTCATCTCTCTGTTCCTCAGAGTTTTCTTCTCAAAATTCAATACTAATTTCTTGACTGCTGTTTCATCAAGAATGTCACCCTAAAACAATTATCAAATATCAGTTATACTAATAACCTCTAGACATGTAATGAATTCATCTGCAGCACGTTTTGCAACATCATCAAAGCAAGGATATTGTGAACAGATAAAAGTACTCACCTCTGTTGCTTCAGTCTCAACAAATCTAAGAATATCTTCTCGTTCCTTGTCAGTGATGGTGGGTTCCTTCGGCAGGGTTGTGCTCAGCGGCAGTAACATACGATGATCGGATTTAGCCTTCGCCATTCGCCGCATTTTTGAAGCCTTCGCGCCATCGTCGTCCGAGTCCCCACTGTCATCTTCATTTGGTCTCTTGGGCGTTGGTGTGGGCTGTTTATAACAATAACGTTAAATAAAGTTAATGCTTTTGACAATTTTGTAGATTACGTTTGGTTTTCTTTAAAAGTAAAACAGATGAGACAAAATCTAAAACTCTTTTCTCTCGATCCGTTTGTGGGCTAAATATTATTTACCTTGAATGAAAGCAGTTCTCCAACATCCATGCTTACACACTATGTGCCTATTTATTCTTAAATCTATTTACTAATTACCAGTTATCACAAACAGTAAACACTCCAGACGAAATTGGTTGGAAAATTGTAGTTTGACATTGACAAGAAACTTGACAGAAGTGCGGCGTGCAGTGACACTGATAATAAGATTACGGTTCAATAGTGTCGACCGTAAAAGAGGGCTCGTGGCTAACTTAAAATACATGAGTCATGCCTAGGTCAGTCAGTGGATGGTTGAATAAAGGGATCCCCTTATTATTGTTATACTCTTTGCTGGGATCCCTCTTTGGTCCCATTGTCATTTAAAAATCTTTGTCAGCCGTTACGGGTATTCTGTCAAGAGCATAAAAGCAAACTAAGAAGTAACTGGATTGTGGAGATTAAATAGGCAGCCATTTCGTCAAAAACAACCAGAATTAAGCAAACTCGAAAAAAAAAAAAAGGCTGAACGATTTTCTCCAGGTCTCAAAAGACTATGATCCGTTTAAGAATTTTCTTTCATAATGTAAAAAAACACAATCGGTGGAATGGCGGCAAAGTTACCTTTTCGAATGGTGCTGTGCAGTTTTTGACCTAAAACAAATTAAATGGTAATGGTTGTAAATAGTTTGTTGTATTTATATGAAACGATGGATACTAAGATGAGTCACCAGTATGCATTAATAAAGGCGAGTCTACAATTTTTTCCATAGTATGGCTATTCTAATCAGTCTGCAGTCCATCTGGGCAAATAATTTTATCCCGTAACAAACTTTTCAGAGATATTAACGATCCAACTTTTTATACATTTTAATATTATGCGCGCAAATTGCACGGAAATACATACCGACGACAGCTAATTTGCAACTTTGCCGGTGCTACTGCATTTTTAGCGAACTTTTATACCAGTACCACCTGAATATTTTTTTTTATGATCACGAACTCCTGGACTGTTTGAGGCGGCATCTTTTCTCGAACTACATACCTATCTATGAACAAACTAACAGCATTTAATTACAGGATGTGGTGGCTTCAATGACAAATGGAAAGGCGTTCAATTTGCCAAGATTGCTAGAAATATTAAATAGTAGCACAGATGTCGACGTGCAAGTTAAATTATTTTCAATCTTATCTGCCTATTTAATGTTAAATGTAATTTGAAGTTTATAATTATATTTTCTGCAAAGTGGAATCACCGAATCATTTTCTGAACTCGTCTATTTTTCTTACAGGATGATAATATTGAGGCAATTATAACATACAACCCTATATACGATAAAATCTGCAAATTAATAGCAAATTGCCCCTCGGCAAAAACTACAGTTGCGTTTAATTTTCTCTCGGCTCTTTTATACGTCGATGACGAAGACAGTCATAGGAAAAACAGTCTTGTCGCTTATGCAAGGAATATGATCAGAAGCAGCGGTGGTTTGGCTACCATGTGTGACCTCTTTACTGCCTCTATGATGGTACCTAATTCAATTATTTTGTACGTAGGTACTTATTCAATTAAAATTAAAATTATTTTTGGGTAGGTCTATGCCCCCAGTAAGTAGACGGTATTTTCCGTATTTTGGCTGACAATGATTTGTTTTAGGTTCAAGCATAAACATCCATGGCTAATAATTGTATTCCATATTCTCAGCACCAGGACGCATGGCGCGCTCTATGCCGATGTCTCGCTGAATCGTGTCGCGGGGTTGAAGCTAATCAAAGCTATTGTACGCACCTTGTACCAATGGTAAGCAAATAACTACTCAAGTGCATGATTCAAATATAGAATAAACGAGCGTTGATTTTTCGCTAAGAGAAAAGAACTAACAATAAAAAAAAATATTAAGTTCTTTAGAGCTGATTACAGCAAAATTATTCAAGAATTAAGTAAAATATCATAGCAAGACGTGTTTTCACAATGTTGCGATGTTGACGCAATGGTAGACTCATTTTACAAAGTTATTTATAATGTTATTGAGATATATGTACCTAAGACTAAACCTAAAACTTGCAAATATCCAGTTTGGTTTAGCAGGGATCTTGTTCGCCTGGTACAAGAAAAAAATAAGTACCATACACTTTATTCCGAATTTAAAAACCCCATAGATAAAATTTCATATCGTTTGCTAAAAGACTCAAAATAATTACATATTGATTAAAGGCAATAATATCAATTAAATCTTCGATCACTTTTAACACTGGCAGCCTTTAATTAAGGCTACCTACACATAAAATGTAAAAATAAGTGAGTACTATAACATGTATTTTGGTGTATGCTTTGTTGGTTGTATAAATAAATAAAATAAAAATCATTTCACCCTGGAATCACCGATGGCTGGGTATAGACGTCCCCTTTCTGACTCCACTCTCATCTTTTGCAGGAGCCTATACTTACTTAACTTCGGCGGAGCAGACTAAGTATTATATTTACCTAAAATTCATGTTTACAGTGTATCCAAAGATGTAACCAGCGGAACATCGAGGTGCTGCTGGTGCTGCAGAGCTTGCTACAGTATCACAACCGCAACATTACTCTGTTCGTGGAATGTAACGGCATGTCGCTTTTTCAGAGGTCAGATTATTTAAGTAAATAAACTTGCAACTTGTTCAAGCTTACTTTCAACGATGATGGACTCCTTCGCCTTCGATAGATATACCAATAAACGTGCGGTAAAACCGAAGGGACCGAACTCCGGACTTAAAAAGATAATGTAGTGAAATATCTGTGAAAGTCTGGTTTCCGCAGCCAGTCCGGTGTCCGTTCCGGTCGGTTTGACCGCACCTTAATAGTACAAAATGTTCACTATTTATCTCGTAGGCAATTCCTGCAACACGACATCTGCCTGCAACTGCTAGCCACAATAGTACAGAGTTCCACTGAAGCCGGGGCACTTATCGCCAAAACAAACATTTGTCAACAGTTACGAGACTTCCTGCGGATGTATGGACCGCAGTCACAGGTAGTATTAACTTTGCTTTGAATTAAATTGCCTTTAACTTTCCATTTTATTAGTACTTGAGTGATTTATCAAGTTTATAAAGTTATTTTTTCTTTTGACAGTTGGGTCAATGGGCTACAATAGTTTTATACCATACGTCGCGAATTGAAGGTAAAATTCACTACATTTTGCCAAATAATAATGCGAGAGTTAGGATAAATCAACTTGTCATTTCTCATTTTAGCATCATTTGAAAACCCAAAGGTTGACGAAATACAAGAGGAAAATAATAAACTGAGTGAATCTCTACTAGCAAAAGTGCATCCACCTGACCAAAACAGGCAGAAAGAATGTAGTGCCAATACCACTAAATTTTTCCAAAATGTTATGAAGGAAATTCTTCAATGTGGTGCACAGCAAGAGTTCATTAATTTGAAAGCTTTCTTTCCGCCCGATATAATGACGAACAGAAGTTCAAAGAATACTGCTAGTTACGCTTCTAGAATCCCATTTAATGATATGTCACAAAGAAATAAATTCTGGATGGCTCCTCAAGATCCGTATAAGCCCAATCCAAGAAGTATTAAACCTACTGCAAATCAAAATGAGAGTGTACAACTTAATAAACGAAATGAACTATCCTTTTCTTTTTTACGAAAACAAAATTCGAATAGAAAACCCATTGCGAAGAATTTTGTCTTAGCTGATGAATTGCCCGAAAGTTATAAGTTAAGAAAATTTCAGACTAATGAAAGTAGAGTAAAAAAGAATACTGTGTATGAATCTCGTATGGAAATAGACGAAAGTCGTTCAAATACGAAAGGCACGAATGATTTCAATCCACAATTTGCCTCCACCCCTAAGAGAAATGATTTGATGTATGAATACTCCAGATACGAAAACCAGCGTTCGAGTAATTACTCAGTCAGGTCTATTCAAAAGTCTCTAAGAAACCATAAGATCAAGCGACAATTAGAGAAAAAGAAGATTGCAAAACGTTTAGAAAGAAGCAAAATTCATAAGGAAATCAAACGCAAGTCATTTAGTGGGAGATTCTTTGATGCTATCAATACATCTTGCACTACCCTAGTTAAAACTGTAAAAAACATATTTAGACCTAAGAGTGATTTGCATGAGACGGAAAATAATCCTGATGATGATAGTTCGGATAAGACTCCAAACCGAGACACTCAGTCCTGTAGCTATAGTTTCACAAATTATATGCGTAAAAGAGACGCTGCTTTGAAAAACAATTGCACTAAAACGTCTGGCCAAGGTGTAGTTGACTGGAAACCAAAGGAAGATGTTGAAGATTTTAGTATGGAGATGAGCAACTCTTGTAACACCTGCAATAACACGATCGCGCTTAAGCGAAAGTTGGTCAGCGATGAACACTTGAAAAAGACTATCAGAAAACTTAAACTAGGAATTAACTTATATGGATGTAATTTTAAGGTAATTTTACTTTTAGTAGTGATGGGTTTACCACAGGTTGTTTAAGGTTTTTGGTAGTCATCATGTGCCGTTTTTAGTTGTATTAAGTATAACTATAGAATTTTCGTTTCAGAAAATATCTAGAACGATGTGGCCAAATGAAAATTACATGACGCCTGCCATTCTCTACAATTTGTACCGAAAATTAATTATAAAATAAACTGACGTAACAAATTTTTCATTTCATTTAGTTAACTTTCATATCTTGGCACCATATAAAAAGGCTACCATCAAATTAATGACCACCTAAACAAGTTGTTTCTCGATACAACAAAAACAAGATAAATTATTCATGGTCATTATATTATTATCTTAAATAAAGAACATAAAATAATTAGATGATAACATTATGTAATCACGCGGTCCCGTTAGTCTCATAGTTTACTGTAGGTCGATTCATGGCGAACCATATCTCTTGTGATATCAGCAATAGTAGGAGTCCCTGGGTGAACAAAATTGACAATTTTAATTACGTCAAAACGCCAAACTGATTCTTATTCGCAAAATAGAATAAGTCACAGTACTATTCTAATTAAAATAAATTAGATTTTAGTGTTGGAAAAATAAACTTGAATATGCCTAAAAATATAAGAAACCATATACCTGCTATTTGGAAGGTGTATTCCAGCTCAGTTCGGAAAATATTGAGCATTCTTTGGACACCAGCTTGCCCTCCAACGGTCAGACCCCATAGCGCAGGACGGCCAACGAAAACCTGTCCACAAACAATTGATAAATTAATATGATATACAGACAAGTTATTTTTGATTTCCCCCCATGAATATAGGTTTTTATCATGGGTTGTAAGTAGAGTCGTGGGGTGATCAATAGGGACGCGTGCGGACTTACCATTTTTGCTCCAAGTGCTAAAGCTTTATAAACATCAGTTCCAGTTGACACTCCACCATCCAAATAGATCTCGACATTGTAGTTTCTTACAGCTTCCACGATTTCGGGCAACGCTTCAATCTGAAGAATTTACCAAAAGTCACATATTAATTAAGAACCGGCATTATCTTAGTTAAAGCCATTGCGCGCAAGCGACTTACTACCGCCGTAAGCATAAAGCGCAACTGCGAAAATAATTTTATCGCTTTTGTTTTGCGGCAGCAGAACCTATTCAAACTTTTAGTGTCGTAAAAGTCTATACAGTCTATTGTGTTTACCGTAGCAGGAACGCCGTCCAATTGTCTTGCTCCATGGTTCGATACTAAAATTCCTGAACAGCCAGCTTGGACTGCTTTCACTGCATCATCTCCGCGTAAAATGCCCTTTGCTATGATTGGCAGTGTCGTAATGCTTTAAAAAAAACAAATTATTAATGTAATATGAAAAATTGTAGATTAAAATATGAAATTATATTAGGTACCTTTTCAACCACTTCACTTCGTCCCATGTCAGCGATTTGTCGAATAAATTTTCGACGTACTTATTTAAACCGCTACCACCTTCTGTACTACGGATCTTGGTAGATAGGATGCCATCAAAGTTAGCGAGCCTGTATGCAAGTAAAGAACCAATGGAATAAAAAATAACATCACAAAAATGAAATGACGCAAGTCTGCTCTCTCCTATTGCTATGCGCAAGATAGTCGATAGCTTGATTACCTCAAATGTGGCGGCAGAGTAAACTTATTCCGCACGTCTGCGCGTCGTATTCCGAACAGTGGAGTATCAACTGTGAGAGCAATTGCTTTAAAACCTGCCTTCTCAGCTCTGAGAACTAAGTTTTTGGTCACCTCTCTGAAAATTAAACATTACACATCGTGAATTTTGCGCACTTGCTTAGAATTGTATGATCTTTCTGGTAAAAGGAATATATAGGTGTCACCTGTCATTGTAAATGTACAGCTGGAACCATTTTATGGCATCAGGTGCAGCCTCAGCGACTTCTTCTATAGAGCTTGTTGCAATAGTGCTGAGTGTGAAAATGGTCTTCTCTGCTTGTGCAGCTAAATCACAAACAAAATTACTAAATATATACATAAAAACAATAAAGTAACTTATACAAAGTTGCGATTCAAATAGATAAATCATTTATTCCGGACCAAGCATTTTATAAACCCACTCGATCGATCCTTCAACGAGGCGAGTCTACCCGTCATAATAAACAACTTTCCCAAAAAAACTTAAATGTATCGATACATGAAAAACAAAATTAGCTTTTCATACATGCATCGAAAGTTCGAAACAGTCTGTCTATGAGTAAGTAGACAGACCGTTTCGAACTTTCGATGTAGGTATTTTTTTGTTAGAAGAAAGATATGGTGTGGTACCTCTTGCATTAGCCAATTCGCCCTCGGGATGCGCCATCCGTTGCATAGCAGTTGGTGATATACCGACGGGAAGGGAGACATCGTGACCCAATACCTTTGTACGTAGATCACAACGACTTACTCCTATTAGGCACTTTGGACGAATCCGCAACCTGTGAGACGAAAGCTTTATCGCTATAGTTGGGCAAAAAGTAAAAAAAAACCTGCTGGTCTTTTCAGCCAATGTGTGTCAAATACTGCCTCTCCTGTATTATAAAAGCAACAAATAAATTACACGTAAATATTCAAGTTACATACCTTTGAAAAGCTAGTTTATTCTCAGCCAAAGTTTGTTCATCTGTCGCACCACTTTTGTAATAGTCGCGAGCTGGTTTCGGTAATATTGACAGAGCAGCTTCCTCGATGTCCTTTACACTAATATATTTCTCCATTGTTTATACGAAGTAATTTGCTACTTATGATGAAACTACTTCGAGTACTTATCTTGATCATTACTTGCCGTCAAATGCGTGCAAATGATAACACGCCATACATCTTATCTATGTAAGTATTATGTGTTAGGGCACAGGTCATTACACAAGGCGTCAAACACTGTGAACACCCCTTCGTGGATTTTTGTAATCTGAAGAAATATGTGGTTTTATGAAACAGGGTGAAAGGGACATTGACGGGCAAACTGTTACCATACATTCAGCACATGATTCTAGAGCCCCAGCATAAAAAAGTTCGTCGATTATTAAAAAAAAACAGCTGTTTCATACAAAAGTGCAATCCCTACACGGTCAAAATGTATGGAAGAGTTGTTTTTTTTTAATTTAAAGAACCGATGAAAAATATTTGGTCTAGATCCATGCGCTGAATTCATGCCGTTTGTGTCGATGTGCCTTACATCGTGTATTATCATTAAATAATAATCAAATTTTGGTTGCCACCTTGAGTGTGAAGCTGTAACTTGAGATATTGCAAGTGCAATATATATTATGAGCTGAAGAGTGGACAGACTGCGGCTGGTATTCGCTTCGGTATGAACCTAGCCCCGGTCACTGCGCCAGGGAAGCAACAACGCGAGGCAACGAGCGATGTTCGTATAGGTACCTACAGTAAGTCTGTTCCTTGTTTCCCCGTCTCGAACTAAAGTCGAGTCAAATCCTTGTTACCAATTACTGTTACTTCCTATTGAATAAAATAGCAACTTTATACCAACTAGTACTACTGAACATCATACTTTGGAAGTTGTAGCTCAAACTGAACTGAACTTTGTGTACCATGTGCAGTTATTTTTTCCAAATTCATACACGTTGTTTGGAAAAAATATGTATAATGGGGACTATTCCAGGATCCTTTAAGGTTGGGTCTATCTTATACCCGATTCACATTATTCCAGTAGCATTATAATACAGCGCGCCCATTTCAGCGCAACTGGAATCGTTTAGATGGCCAAACCAGTGCTGGATTAGGGTCAATACAGACAGAACACACGAGGCGCGCGCATCAACACGAAAAACTAGGATATGGTAGTATGAGCACGTCAGAACTTGCTCACGCTGGGTTTCATTCAACGAGGACTCCAAAGCATGCGCGGGGGGTTTTCTACTTTAAACAATGGTTTTTGGAGGATTTTTCCTGTCTGAATTGGCCCTTAGACGTTGAATAGTGAAGACGCATTTAAGTTTTTTACTTTACGAATTGCTTTGTTGAAATTCCCTAATTCCTAATAATGACTTGAGTCCATTGTGGTTTTGTCTAGCCTTGAACCCTCTCAGCACATTGCTAGAGGGTTCAGGTCTAGGTTATCGATTGAGGAGAGGTGGTCAGGTCATATCTCACCTTCTTTACATGGATGATCTGAAACTCTTTGCCCCCAACAATTCGCAACTGATGAAGCTACTGAAGGTAACAGAAACTTTCAGTAGTGCCATCAGAATGGAATTTGGTGTGGACAAATGTGCAGTCATGCATGTGAAGCGAGGGCAGATTATGGAATCCGTGGGTACTCAACTCTCGGATTCCATACACCTTAGATCCCTCTCCTCAACAGAAACCTACAAGTATTTGGGTATGTCGGAGGCGTTAGGCATCAATACTTCCGACATGAAACAATCGTTGAGGGAGCGCTTCTTTGGCCGCCTGAATAAAGTGCTAAGCAGTCTTTTGTCAGGCGGAAACAAGGTGCGCGCCTTCAACGGTTGGGTCATGCCGGTTTTGATGTATTCTTTCGGCATACTCAAATGGACTCAGACGGAACTTGATGCCTTGGATAGGAGGGTCCGCACATTGATGACCGCAAATCGGATGCATCACCCACGGTCGTCGGTGATGAGACTGTATATCCCGCGGAAGTGCGGGGGTCGTGGCTTCTTAAATGCTAAGACCCTGCACAACCGTGAGGTATGCAGTCTCAGAGAATACTTTCTAGAAGCCGACGTGGGGATGCACCGAGATGTGGTCTCAGTGGACAAGGGCCTTACCCCGCTCTCGCTGGCTAACGAGAACTGGCGCAAACCTAAAGTATTAGACACTAATGACCGCAGGGAGGTATGGCAGAGCAAGGAGCTTCACGGACGTTTTTACCGGGCCCTATATGGACCTGATGTAGACTTCTTAGCGTCCGTATCCTGGCTGCGTTTCGGTGACCTCTTCGGGGAAACCGAAGGTTTTGTCTGTGCAATAATGGACGAAGTTATGATGACGAATAACTATCGGAAATACATTGTGAAGGATGGCACGGTTGACATATGTCGGGCATGCCACCGTCCGGGAGAATCGATCCGACACATTATTTCTGGGTGTTCCCGTCTGGCTAACGGAGAGTACTTGCACAGACACAACCTCGTTGCTAGGATTATCCACCAGCAACTTGCTTTGAAGTACAACCTTGTGGAATCAGAAGTGCCATATTATAAGTATGCGCCCGACCCAGTTCTCGATGATGGTAATATCACGTTGTATTGGGATCGACCTATCGTCACTGACAGGACTATTGTTGCTAATAAGCCTGACATTGTGGTGATAGATCGATTGGAGCGTCGCGCAATGATCGTTGATATAACGGTCCCGCATGACGAGAACCTCGTGAAAGCAGAGAAAGATAAGCAATTCAAGTATCTAGATCTTGCTCGCGAGGTTGTCGACATGTGGGACGTGAATACGGCAGTCATTGTGCCGATAGTCGTATCAGCCAATGGTTTAATAGCCAAGAGCCTCGACCAACATCTGAAGAGGCTCTCGCTTGGCGGCTGGATCAAGGGCTTGATTCAGAAAGCAGTACTTCTGGACACGGCGCGTATTGTTAGGAGGTTCCTCTCTCAAGAGCCCTGACCACCGGTAGCTCGGACCCTGTTCCCGGTGCTGGTGGGCTACTATTTTATATATTTTTAATTATTTTTTTTATACTGATTTTGTATAGGGATATTTAAAAATGTATATGTATAAGTTAGAAAAATAAATACTGGAATAATAATAAAAAAAATTATATAAACTCTCCTATACAGACCGAACTCGACGCTCTGGATAGGAGAGTCCGTACACTGCTAACCGCAAACCGGATGCATCACCCACGATCATCAGTGATGAAACTGTACATCCCGCGGAAGTGCGGGGGTCGAGGCTTTTTAAAAACGCAGACCCTCCCAACCGCGAGGTGTGTAGTCTCAGGGAATATTTTTTTAAAAGCCGAGGTGGGTATTCACCGAGATGTGGTCGCAGTGGACAAGGGACTTACCCCGCTGTCCATGGCTAAAGAGAACTGGCGCAAACCTGTAGTACTTACTACCGATGACCGCAAGGAAGTATGGCAAGGCAAGGAGTTTCACGGGCCCTTCTACCGGGCTCTTCATGGGCCCGATGTAGATTTTCTAGCGTCCGTATCCTGGCTACGTTTCGGTGACCTTTTTGGGGAAACTGAAGGTTTTGTTTGTGCGATTATGGACGAAGTTATGTTGTCGAACAACTACCGGAAATATACACATATTATGAAGAACGGGACGGTTGACGTGTGTCGGGAATGTCACCGTCCGGGTGAAGCCATCAGACATATAATTTCTGGTTGTTCTCGTCTGGCTAACAGCGAGTACTTGCACAGACAAAACCAAGTGGCTAAGATTATTCACCAACAACTCGCCTTGAAATATAAACTTGTGGAATCTGAGGTACCTTACTACAAGTATGTAATGTAGACGATATGATCCAGGTCAGCACTGGACTGCATTAATTCGCTGAATTACTGGACTAGAATATTGTGAAGCGGGAAGTATGATATTTGTTGATTAGGTGTGTGATGGTGTTTGTTTGCTATCTTGGATGAATAAAACTCTCAAAAAGATTTTATGAATTTATTTCTTGATTTGAATAGTATAATATCTGTATGAATGCTTTTTTGAGCATTCTTGTATAATCTTCAAATGCCATTTCGTTATATTTGTCATAGAAATGTTATACAAAACTCAACTGATCTTACAATAATTCTATCAATACACATTTTACACTATTGTGAAAACTGCATGCGTTGAATTACAGTGAATTAATCCAACATATCATTATTTCTGCCAAATTAATTGGTGTGTATTAAGTCAAGTTTATAAATACGCTACATTACAAAATTTTCAATATTAAAAAAATGCATTTCATTTTTAAACTTATTTGTTTGAGAACCCACTGCTATATATTTTTAAGATCTATTTACGAATTTCGTGAATATAAAATAGTATGAAGTTCTTGTTGAGTTTGACTTATTGCCGGTTGATGATATTTACAAGATTTCGAAACTCGCTCCGAGAATCATACATCTGCATCTGCTGTTACACATGTGAATAGTTACCAGTATATAGATTCATTTGTTTCTAAACACGAATCATAGCGGTTCACCTATCTAAGATCAATCACATTTTATCTCGTTTCAACATAATATCGTTAACTTTGCATTTTATAAAAGATACAAAACATTTCAATTATTAAGCTATTAAGAAAAGGGCCACCATATTCCCTCTATCTATAACTCCATCTTTGGTAATAACATTAACAACAATCAGCGTTTTATCGACCAGGTATCTAATTATTCACAATGCTATTCTGTACTATATCAATCATTACAACTTGTGATTTTGGATGTTTTTTTTTACTAATAAAAACCATGATACAAAGCGACTTTTAAAATTTTAAAGCCAAAATAAAATCACGACTTGACATCATTCACTTTAGCATATAAACAATGCTTGGTGTTATAATAAGCAATAAAATATTAATTCTATTTTTATCACATTGTTTAAATACTTTGTTATTTAATTATTCATCGAAATATGTTTACACGCAAAATGAATGACATAACAGTCTTTTAAACTAAAACTTGTTAATAGATCAATATACAGACTATCAGGTGCAAGCATTGAGCAAATAAAATTAAAATAAGGCACATGGTCTTACCGACCAAAATTTGAAGATTCATTAATGTTAAAAGTTATATGATAAAATAAATACTCACAGAATATCACGGTGGTTTTATATTTGTAAAATACTAGAACGCGAAGTGCAATCGTTAATGGCTACAAGTGACTATGAAAGGGGCGTTCGACCGCGGCGTGCGTGCATGCGAGTGAGCGCGCACGCGCGGCCTACTGGCTGCGTCGCCTGATAGCCTGGATGTTACAACAATTTTACCACTAGAAAAAAAGGAAAATATTATACAACCGTCGTGAAATATAAAAATAAATAACATTATATTACAAAGCAGAACATTGACATAGTGGCAACATTTTCCTGTTAGACTAGTCGTTAATACCTATATCTACACTTTCCACTGAATTAAAACTAAGTTAATTTTATTATAATAATACATCTAGCAAATAAAAAAACTGAAATATTAAATATTGTTTACATAGTCAGAGTTAGGCCAATATGTGTTATCTGGCCTCGATAATTTGTATCGTTTTACTATGTACATTTAATTTTACTTCACTCATAAACATTGTGTAAACAATGATTTGAAAACATGACTCAGTTTTGAAAGCTCTCATACAGTTCTTACCTAATATAAAATGACTGTTGAATACATAGTATTTAACAATATTTATCAGTGAAGTAGTTTGCGATGAACTCGGTCCCTAAATATTGAAGTCTATTACGAATTATTTGTTTTGTAAATTATTTGAGCTTTGCCAAATAACCAACAGATTCGACCATAACATGTGTTTTTAGTAATTCAGTTTAATTGACCGGGAACAGATTACATTCTATTTTTTACTTAAATGTCGCTATAGTATGTTCTCATGCTTCTACCACTTGTGTAGTGACAATAGAAATGTGACACGAAACATGCACACCCACATATTTTTCATGAATGCAAAATAAACGCCGAGGATCACGTGATGAAAACGCACATTTAAATTTCATATGATTCCATTTACATGTGGAATCGGCCGATATCATGTCATTCTGCTGTAGTTCTCGATCGGTGTACCTTTTCTAATTAATCAATATAATAAGTCAAATGTGTGTCAAATGTTACTATATCACTAGAAATTTTTTAAAGATGTTTTTTACTGGAAACAATTTATAATTACATATAAAATGTAACTTAGAAATGCAGGAACTATTGTAATTTGTCAACTGGATATTACTGCACTCTTATTTAAAATGATTACAATGTTGAACGTCAAAAGCTAAGAAGTTCGCACAAAACAAGTTAATAGGCAAGCGAGTACAATCAAAATCACCCACGTGATTCTAGTAGATAGCACCTAGCTTTACATTTGTAACGCGACGATTTATATTATGTAGTGTGAACGATTTCACCTAATTCATGTCAACTTCTCAGGACTAAAAAGTAAAAAATTGCTATCTATCACTATTTTAAAATGCATCAGATGAACTATTTTAATAAAAGCATAACTTCAAATGTTGTTCATTTCATTTAGAATAGCTTACAAAGTCGGTCTCTCAGTTAATGAAAAAAACATGCTGCAACTTCACAACTCATTTACAGATATTTTTGCACAGATAAACAAACTTACGTCTAGAGGAGATTGCTTCTCGTCGTGTCGGTCAACTTAATAAGATAAAATATTTGGGGACCAAACTACATTCCGAACCGACCGTTAATCCGTTCATACGTTGCACGTAAACGAGACGGTCGCATCGGACCGGCGAGTGCGGTCCGTGAGGCGCGAACCTTCGGCACGAAGCGGAATAACCGATAAATTCGACCGCCGAGAGAGCACTACGACGAATCCTAACGGCGAATAATAAATACTATGGTACTTTTAAAGCGGAACATGTAAGTATAAATAAGTAATTGCGGGGCGGGGACTAGAGACGCGTTCACAACGGCG